>BDSL01000067.1:460000-587115 GCA_003116995.1 Yamagishiella unicocca
ACGGGTCGCCCCAGGAATCTCCGCAGGTACAGGCTGGCGCTAGGCTGCCTGCAGACATACAGGCAAACAGGCAGAACACTAGGTAGTAACAAGTAAGCACAGCAGGCAACCGGGCTGCTAGCGCGTAACGCAGCCATCGAAATCGTTATGTGGGATGACAGCAGGCGGAGATTAGAGCCGCCAGGTGGAGGATTCAGCTTTGTTGCCATGCAGGAGTTGTAATTAGTAATTGGCCATCGCAACCCCGCCCGCGCACCTACCGCAAGTGCCATGGCCGTTGCATCCTGAGCCCAACGGAGAGCCGCACATAACCGGCGGTGGCGGGGGCGGTGGACGCGGGGGCGGCGGAGATGGCAGCGGCGGTGGCGGCGGGGGTGGAGGCGGCGGCGGCGGGAATGGCGGCGGTGGTGGCGGCGGCTGCATGTGAAGTACAGGTGGAGACATCGGGCAGCGGTTAAAAATGGGCGCGTGGGGCTCGCAGGCAGTCCGGAAGGTGGGACCAGCAGGCTTCAGTACAGCAGTTGTTTGGGTTAACGTTATAAAACGCAGAAGCCAATCGACAGTCATATGCACACATGTTCATGCGTGTCCGTCCGTTACGCCCGGCTACTCCTCATCAGTAAGCACCGCCGTCTTCTAACGCAGAGCCCAAGGCAGGATACGGCAAGGACATCAAGGGGCCACGCCCATGCCGACGGTTGCATGTGTACGTGTGTATGTCCTGTACGCCCCCCCCGCCCCCACAAGGTAGATAGATCTCACCGGGCTTGGCGACCTGAACACAACCATGACGCAGCCGTCATCCGCACCCGCGAAGCCGTAGTCCTCATGGCAGGCGCACAGCGCCTCACCACCGCGCTCCAGACACACGGCGTTGGCCCCACACCGCGTGCTGCCGTAGCACGGCCCGGGCGGCACGGAGCAGTCCTCCGCCCCCGACCAGCCGTCCCAGCACTTGCAGAAGCCACCAGCTCCGGCGGCCACGCACGCCCCGTGCTCACCGCATGAGACATCGCTGCACGTCGCTACGCGGCTCGAGCCCTCGCCACTCAGCTGGATGTAGGGCGGGTCTGACTCGGGCGTGATCACCTCTGCGGCCGCCGTCGCATTCAGCGCCGCGGGTGGGCACGTCGAGCCCTGCGTCTCGGGGGCTGATTGACACCATTCTGAGGCTGAAGTGGAGGAGTCGGGCAGCGCAGCCAGCCAGGCTTCGGGGCTGCAGGCCGCCGCCAAGGGAGCCAGCGTCCCGGCGCAGTTGCAGGTTTCGGAGCACCAGCCGCATCCCGACACGCGCATGCAGGTGTTGCAGGAGCGGAAGGCGGTGCACTGCTGCTGCTCGAGGCACATGCCAGGCGCGGTCGCCCAGCTGTCCGCGGGGCAGGAGCGCGCGGCGGGGGCGGCCCTTTGCAGCCCCAGCGCCATGCACTCGGCGGTGGCGTCGCAGTAGCCACAGCCTCGAGTGTCGGTGCACTTGAGGCAGCTACCGTTGTAGATCCCACAGGCCGATGCGGTGTTGTACTCGAATCCAGGCGAGGCGCCATCCGGGAAAGCCGCCTGAGCAGGCAGGGGCAGGGGCAGGGCAGGCCGCGCGATATACAGTACGCGTACGTTGCGGCGAGATAGTGTCGAGTCGGGGTAGGGGGAGGAAGGGCGTTGGGGAAAGGGTTTGCTTGTACGGGATCAATGAGAGGCAGCGCATGTACGGCAAGCCGGGCTGCGGTAGCTAGGCGAGGAAGCGGCGGCGGTGGCTACTGCTGAAGTGTGGATTTGACCGTAGATAGGTAGAGGTCAGGACGAATGCGCGCAGACAATTGGGAAGGGAAGACAGCGGTCGTTGCATATAAGGGCGGCCTAAGCGTTATTACGTAAGGCCCAGCCGAAGGGTGGGCCAATGCATTCGGCTCATCAAGGCCCGGCACGCACTGGTAGAACCAGGTGAAATCACTCGCACTCATCGGGCATCTCCCCATCAGGCGCCAGGTGGATGTATAGAGACAGCAGGCAAGATAAGAGCGAGACCCTGCCGTACAGGTAGCAGTAACACAAAAACGAATGAAAGGCACGGTGCGCGCTATGCATGAGCGCGTCCCGCAGTGCTGCTAAGTGTGCGCCCAGTTGCAAACGCACACAATCATGCTTGCTTGTTTGCTACGTGGAAATGCACGTTACGTCATAAATGCCGGTGCGAGTGGACCAAGTCAGCAGCAGCTGTACGCCATCCACCGCAACCGATGTATGTGTTAGGTCACCAGCACGCAGCTCCCCTGCCCCGCTATGCAGGACTGCAGCGCGCACGCGGACCCACCTCGAAGCTGACACCCGTTGTGGCCACCACAAGGGCTAGCGCCGGCACTTCCCAGTATGGACGCAGCTGGATCGCGATGGCGAGGCCCACATCCCACGCAGTCCACGAAACCGCTTTCGCGCCGTCTGCGGACTCTTGAGGAGGCACATCCACGAGGCTCACGTGGGCGGCCTCCGTCTCGCCGTCCGTGCCTTGGATAATCACCTGGGTGGGCGGCGCGCGGGGAGGCAAATGCCGAATAGTGTATGTGCGGCGGCTCGCTCGGTTGACGTGTCATTGAAGCAGCCCCTGGATGGATATTTGCAACGATAGACCGGCTGCTGCTGCGACCTCGATGCAGCGACGGAGGCTGGGCTGGGGTTTGCTCGGGCGGGACATGTCGGGCTGGCTAACGGTACATGCGAACTTGTGGTAACTGTGAGGGGAGCGCTTATGTCCAGATCGCAGGACACGTAGGAGCATACGTGCGTACAAAAGGTGCGCGCGTGGCCGCGCACCCAACGCTTCGCTCGTACGGCCCTGCACCCATGAACAGAGCATCTGGCTGGCGGTCAGCGGGGCCGCCCATGCATGGCTCCATCTTTTTTTCACGAAATGATCTGGAGCCCACTGCTGGAATAATAATGTCCACCCTACAACTACCACCGCACCGCAGTCCCCCCCGTGTGATGGGTAGCCTCGCAGCGTACCAAGCAACGCGCAGGCACGGCACTAACTGCGGCCGTACGTATGTACTTATCACTATCAAGTATAAGGCTTATTAGCTAGCGGACTGCTGCGGTCTGTATGTAGTGCAGGCTGTGGTCAGAGGACTGAGGCCTGTACTGCAGGCTGCCGGTAGCCGAGTGCCGTACGAACCCACAACCAATGCAACCCATCATTCGTCGTTCAACTCGCTCGCTCCAGCACCAGCAGCAGTCCAAGCCGTCCCTCGCTCCACTCATCATCATCATTACCGTCGGCACCCCCACTCACTCACCTCCAGGTCCGCCGTCAGGCCGGCAGGGTGGTGGGGGTCCCAGGGCAGAAAGACGGCCGCATAGGTCACCACGCCCTGGATAGCGATGAGTCCGTCCAGCGTATCCATGTTCTCGTTGTTGCTGTCGGACACCACGCGCAGCAAGTACCAGCCCGACGCCACGCCCACAGGCGCCGGCCAGGTGGCCGATCCGGTGTTATCAACCTGGGTGGGCAGGTGCAGCGTGTCGCTCAGCCAAACCAGCTCCTCGTGCGTATCGTCTGGTAGCGGTCGGGCGGCCATGCCGCTGGCGACCAGGGCAGCGTGGATGCTGACGGTACCGTAACCCAGGCCGCCAGCCCAGGTGATGTGGATGTCGTGCACGCCGCCCTGGTAGACCGACCCCGGGTCGGGGCCCAGGAGCTCCAGGGACAGCTCGGGGCATGCGAGCTGGTCGTTGCAGGACTGCCAGGCGGGCGGCGGGTCGCCAGCGGCAGCGCAGAAGCTGTTGGCCACAGTGGTCCCGCTGCTGCTGTCGTCCGATCCGCCTAGCACGCAGGACACCACCCGCGTCTGCTCGCCTGCGGTCGGTAGGGTAGGTAGGGGCATGAAACGAGGCGCACACAATGAATGCTGCTGGGCGGCGTGGGCAACATTCAACCACCTTCGCACACTTCTTGCAGCGCTACTCCTGCCACATGTGGGGTTACGGTACACCACTACTTCTATGGCAGCGTCAAAAGCCGGATGAAAGGCATGACTACCAGTTTTCGTTCACTCAGTGCTGTATCTTACTTCTACTTATAGCGGATCACAGCTAGGGAGCAGCGTCATTGATTTTGCGCCCCGCGTATGTGCGCAGTGCCGCCACGGAACGGCAGCCACGCACCATCCCAGCCAATTTGAAAGGTCCGCGTGCGAATGAAAGCCTGCCTCCGCTCAGTTTGCTGGTTAGCAACATAGTTCTGGCAGCAGATAGACAGGCGCGCACAGGTTGTAGGGTAACAGCGGCTGCGGCGCCGCCGGTCGCTAGACAGCACTACTCCACCGTACGTCCTGGGCCGCGCCTCACCTCCACCGCACGCTCTGCTGCACGGCTCCCACTCCTCCGCGGCCCAGTTGTAGACCGGGCAGGGCTGAGTGTTGCACTCGTAAGAGAGGGCTGCCGGGTCTGGGCCCTGGCACTGGTAGTCATAGCAGGTGATGTTCTGGGCGCACTGGTAGTCCGACAAGCCTGTGGGTCGATCGCCGCCACGCAAGCAAAGCAGTTGGGTTGGTTGGTTGGTTGAGTTGTTGGTTGGTAGGTTGGTTGAATCGCTCCGTGAGACCGTGCCTTGGTACCTTCAGCGAGCGCGACACGTGCGTGCATGCGGCATACAGCGCGCAGCCGCCGACTGGTGGGTTCGTTGCTTGCTTGGCGTCATGCATGTGTAGATGCATCGCGCTGTCGAAGCAATGAAGAAGATGGGTGGCATCGAGTTTCCCTTACTTCTAACCCCTTGAAGACTCATGGATGACCAATTGACGACCCATGGATGACCCATTAAAGACCAGCAGGGAACGCTGCATCGAGGGCTCCCCGCCGCCGGCGCCCCACGTACCACACCCAGGGTCGTAGCGGCCCTGGCACCGGAAGCTCCGTCTCTGGGTGCCGCCGCCGCACTGGCTGCTGCAGGCGTAGCGGGAGGTCTCCACCCACTGAGCTTTTCCGGTGCAGCCGTCGTCGCAGCTCAGCCTACAGAACGAAGCATGGCGGGCGGCGGGGGCGCGAGGTAGGGACAAGCATGGCGCGCTGTGCTGTGCCCAAGACAGGCCTAGACCTCCCTATGGCAGCCCTCCGCCCGCCGATAACCGGCGGCGGTATGGCCCCTTTCACCTGGTAACCACCCGACCAGCCTGACCCCCGGTGACCGGCTGGTGGCTGGTGCAATCCAAACATGTATATCCAAGCAGCGTTTCCTAATCGGTTTCACTTTTCAGTGCCGACCCACGGGTCTCCTCCCAACCCCCGGTGGCTGGGGGCCCCGTACACTGAGACCCGGAGACCTGGTAACCGCAAACCGCCCGCCGACACGCCTGCCTCTGATGACCGCCCCATCCCTCGTCCGTCGTGCGCGCCATGCTAGTAGGGTGTTAGTGACAAATGTCTACATTGGGAACGCGCGCGGTAATAATCAGCGCTGTTCCTCGATTGTTTTGTCGTCGCCCCTGCCTATGGCAATCTAAACCATTTATTACGACCTTACTGCGGTCCAAAGACAGTCCCAACCAAATGTATAAGTGCTGTAGTAACGCGTGCACCTAAGTACATGCGTACCCCTGGCGTCGACAGCACTCCTGGTAGCCAGCGCCCGTGACGTCACAGCCGTACGTAAAGCCCTGGTATGTGGTCCCGCAGAAGTAGCCGCCGCCCGTGGGTTGGCGCTTGCAGGAGCACGCCGGGCAGCCGCCGCTCGCGCACACTCCCACGCCTGGGCAGCTGTTCTGGCAGGCGAAGGTGTTGCAGGCTTCACTTGAGCGGGGAGCCGCGGCGGCGTTGCAGAAACCGGCGGACACCACCTCATCAGTGTCAAGGCTCACGCAAGTCCGGCTACGCGCGCGGGTGCCGCCGCCGCAAATGGCGCTGCAGGCGCCCCAGTCACCGGTACGCCACTCGAATGCATCGATGGTGCCCTTGACGGTGAAGGTGCCGCTGACGGCGAAGTTGGAGTCGTCGGTGGTGCTAAAGAGCACTAGCTGGTAGCTGTTGCTGCTGGGGACGCCGGCGGGGACGTGCCAGGTGACGCTACCGTCGTCGTTGGAGGCCACGGTGGAGGTGTCTGTGCGGAAGGCAGCGAGCAGGGACGCATGGCGCAAACATCGCTCAGTGGGCTAGCGCCGCCGGTAGGTAGATAGGTGCGTGAGTGGCAATTGTGCAAACGTGCAGATGGATAGCTAGACAGCGCAGGGCCGCGTGCGTAGGTGTCCGGAGCGCCACATCCAATGTACTCCAGTATTTGATACACAGGCAGCAGGTAAGCTTGCTTGCTTCGTCCCGCGCGTGTGCGGCGGGCAAATATACTCTCTAGACACCTCTTCTTATTAATTATCGTGTACACAGCAATCCAAACCAAACGCTGTTTGGTGTTTGTTACCCCGCTCGCATAGCATACGTCTTACTTGCTTCCGATTGAGGTTTTGGCGAATGAGCGAGCGAAGCGACACTACTCGATCGACTCGCTCAGCCGGGCGGCAATCGACACATGAACTGGCAACTCGCTCGTATGTGCCGAGCAAGCAAGCAACGCACGCACCTCACACCCCTCGCTCCGCGTCCATTCACCTGTTGGCAGGCCCAGACCGTTGGTAAGGAGCGATTCGGTGCTGGCTCGCGCGTACATCCAAACCGGTCCGTATCCCCCTGACCACCGGACGGTGTAGCTCTGACCCGCTTCTAAATAGTCATCGCTCGCAGGGCTTTCCACCACAAGCCGCGGCTCGTCTGCCACGCACTGTCCGGTCCACCAGCCCGTAGCGGCGTTGGTTCCGGAGCAGGTGAAGCCCGAGAAGGGGCCACCCGAAGAGCCTGGCATGCAGCTGCCGCTGCTGTCGCACCAGCCACAGGACGACTTAGCCTGAAGGCATTCCACGCAGGATTCGGCGTGGAGGCAGTCGGTCGCGACCATGAGCTGCTCCGTGCAGTAGCCGTTGTCGTACCCGCACCTGTAGTGCGTGAACGTTAGTTACGGTTACCCTTAGTTGGCCGGCGATCAATGGAAGATCGTTGGCCGGCGGGCAAGCGCGTCAGCACGGCGGGCGAGCCGTACGGCGGGCAGGCAGGTCGGTGCGTGCATGCGTACGTGGGACACTACTGCTGTATGTGTTCCGTCCTGTCAACTAGCAGGGGGCCAGCCTACCTAGCTCATCAGCACGTAGGTCAATCAACGGAGCTCAGCTATGAAGGAAAACATCGCTATGGTTCATTCAGTATAAAAGCACGCAGCACGCAGCTATATATGAAACTCACTCGGCCAGCATACACGCCCGATCGCACTGGTCATTGTCCAGCATGTCGCTTGTGCAGCTTGAAGGGCACTCGCGCTCGTCGTCACATGCCTTTCCACTGCACGCCTGGCTGTCTGATGGCCTGGGCGTGGTGCACTGGCTGTCATCAGTCCAGCTCTCAACGCCGCCGCTGCTCAGGCGGCACTCGACGGTGCGGCTGCGGATGCCGCCTCCGCACTCGGCGCTGCAGGCGTCCCAGCTGCCGGTGTACCACGAAGTGGAGCGCTGTTGGCCGCGGCTGAACGCCAGTGGCAGGCAGCCGCGGCAGGCCTGACAGGTGGGGTAGGTCTGCAGCCAACGAAGCGCGAGCATCAGGCAGCGGATGGAGCGTGCAGCTAGCGATAGCATGCTAAGCTAGATCGATCGATTGCTTTTGGTACTTAGGTATAGGCTCTAGATGTAAATAAAGCAAGACAGATATGTAAATAGGTAGGTGGCGTAGAGTGGTAGCGGCGGGCGGGTGCGTACGTACGTACGTGTGCATAGCTAGCTTAGACAGGCGTACGTATGTTGTGCGTATGTTGTGTTCACATGGTCTATCTTGATGATCACAGAAGTAATAATTAGCAGGTACGTGCGTATACATGAGAGCGAGTGATGATGAGCATACCTTGGAAACCAAAACGGTTGTGAAAACTCTAGGTAGCCACGGCTCCCCAAGCGTCAGGGTCTTGCGGATGACGGGCAAAGTGACCTGTATCTTTTCTAAGGAAAATATCAGGTCCAGTCCATAGTACAGCTCGTAGCCCAGGCCCGAGCAGCTGGGGCCGCCCACTTGCACATCCAGCCCAAGTATGATCTCGGGACTGATGCCAATGGGGACGACCTTCCTGCGGGCGTCACATACATACACACGCACGCACACGACCGCGGTTTGGTCGGCGGTTAGTTGGTTGTCCGTACATGCATGGCCTCTCACGGTTCAGTTCCAACGCAGAGCAGCAGAGATCGATGGACGTGTGTAAACGTACGACGCTATGGCCGCGCCGCTTTTTAGATAGTACATATGTACGTACAGCAGCTAGCACTGCCTGCACGCACATTCATACATGCATGTATGTTCAGGGCGACCATCCCAGATCTATCTTTGCCATCGATCCAACCAAGCAACTACATACATAACAAGTTAGGGTGGAAAGGTCAGCTAGGTATGTAGATAGATAGATAGCCGAGTAGTGCAGCAGCAGTAGTGTCCGAAGGCATGACGCCGTCCAGCGAGCGTCACATACGGGCATTGGATCATACGTACATAACGAATCTCACCAAAGGACCACAGTAAAGTAGGGGATGATGGAGATTTGAATGGTTGAAGAGCCTGTGACGGTAGCTTGCACCGGGTGAGTGTTGAAGTTGTTGAAAATCTGTGTAGGAATCCTGTGCGTGGGGCAGGCAAGCAAATAAACGAGCACGCAGTGCAAGTCGTTAGTTGCCATAATTATTCGCTTCGTTCAGCTAGCTAATTATTCCCTGTCCACCTGCTGCTGCTGCTGGCACGGGGACAATACTACTGTACTTGCGTACGTACTGCTGCCAGAACAGTGCCAAAACCACGCACCCAAGCGAAACCTTAAATAGCAATGTCCATCCGGGACTACAGACCAATCAACCCGCCCGCCGCCGTGACGACGACACGTCGAGTCGACTGTACGGCGGCTTGATTATATCGATCAATTAGCTAGGCCGCATGGTTTACTCTGTTACCATACCGGGCCATACATTTCACCAGGCTGTCACGGCAGGCGGCGGGTGCGATATTACCAAATTAATTATTTAGGCGCCGGGTGGTTACCTATGTATGTACCGACCCGGATACTTGGCCAATTGACCAGTAGGGCTGCGTGATAGGCACGTGCGCGGCCGCGTGGGTAACGACGTACGTAGCCACGCGACCGCGCACGTGCCTATTTACCGGGTCAATTGACAGGGCTGACTGGCACGTGCACGGCCGCGCGGTTACCCAGTTCAGAAAGGCCTCGTGATTGCGTACGTACGTACATAACCCCATCCAATCACCGGGCCAATCGATATACAGGGTGATCCTGCCCTACGGCCTCCGTCGCTCCAGGCAGGGGTGATCCCTCCACACTTCGTTACACACTGATTGTTTTTATTTAGCGACGGTAAGCAAGGAATACAAACCTACGCCACCAGCAGACATGTTTAAGCGCCCCATTCATTCGTTGCATGTACTTTTACTTCGTATGTATGTATCCCCTATCGTGTCGCCAATAATGGTGTCGCTTATCATGCACTCCAGCTGCAGGCTGATTGGCGGCTGTAGCGTACGTGCGTGGTATGTACGTGGCACCTTCGTTCACAGTGCGTCGGGTGCCTACGCTACTTTTTAGTGATGTGCGCGTACGCCGTACGTAGCAGAGGCTACTGTGTGCAGCTGCATACACATACAGCAGCAAGCAAGATACTCAACACACACTCACGGAGTAATGCGTGCACATAAGCAAAGCAACGAAGCGATGTTCCTTCCATTCAGCAGCATTATTGACCTAGCTAATCGGCATACATATGTACATGGCCACCTGTACGTAATGGTGACTGGCTTACTTACTGCCGAAACTCCCGCCACTGGTATCGAAACTCGGTGCCCATCTCGATGCCGTATTGATAGTCCAAACCGGTGCTGATGGCGCCAAGGGAGCCAGCACTAATGCTGCCTCGGGCCTGCACGCATGGGTGAATGGACGCAATCGGTTCGCTCGATCGATCACCGACCCAGCGACAAAAGAAGGCAGCCATGAAAAGCAGCAGTTCAACATGTTGAACACTACCTTGTTGCTGTGTACATACTGCTGTTATGTACGCATGTGTACCTATATATGGTAGTTTCCAATCACGCACCGCTCTGTATGTACGGCTGGTATCACCCAGCCACCTATCTAGCCTACCAAACGGCTATATGGGGTAAGTAGGTCGACAACTTCGTATTCGGCATAGTTCGTTCTCCTTAGCAAACCTAGGAATGGACACTACCGCTCTTCCCAAGAAGCCAGGCAAAATTCAAAGAACTAATAACGCATATAAGGTCCGTCAGGCAAACCCAGATGGCTGGCCCATCTGCTGCCTTGAGCTGTGTGACAGTGTGCGTGGCAGGTGTATGTATGTGGGAGTGGGCAACAGACTTGTGTATGGCAGCGCCGGTGTGATGACAGGTAGGTGCGTGATGGCAGGAAATGGCAGGCAATGTAAGCTGGGTTTCTTACGCCTTCCTGTCATCCGCGGTTACGCCTTTTCATGCTTACAGACAAACCCAGCAGCAGATGCGCTGGCTGGCCCACCTTCTGCCTTGAGCCGTGTGACAGACGCCTCTCCCAGAAAACTTTGCAATCCAGAATCAGCTGGTATTCTGCCAGGTGATCGCTATCAGCAGCGTCGCGTGGAGCTCAACGGGATCGGCTGTCAGTCACACGCATGGTCACACTCAAAAATCAACCTCACTAGTCAGTTCGCCACCAAACAACCACACATCTGCTGTCACACCCTGCCGGTGCACGCACTTCTTCGCTGGATTATAGCTCAATCCGAAGGCACCCCCCACAGACAACGAACGGCGGCTGAACGAGTGCCCAAACCATTTTGTGCTGGTAATTGGTTCGGTAAATATGAAGCTAATAATATGCTGAGGCTGGTGTAATCCTCGTATTTCGGAAATTATCGAATACGGCAGCACAGAGAACACAGCTATGCAGTGCACAACAGTACTAAATAATCCTTCGGTATGCTATCGTGCTTTGAAAGTCATTTTCCTTTCATCGCGCTCATGTTTGGTCCCGAAGGGCGCCCAGAGATGGCATTGTAAGGCATGGCCGGGCTTCTCAGCGCCTTGAACCTACATGTGACAAGATATATAGGCAATCTCTGCGTACTCCTTAGTAGTTCACATGCGGCTCAATCACTGGCTCACGCACTTTTTTGGATTTAGGTTTTCGAACTCGTAGATTCGAACGACTTTTGCGGCGCTTGTTGGATCGGATAAGTTCGCAGTCAAGCTTAGTGAACCAATTTCACAAACGCCAGCTGTATGTGTCGGGCAGCGGTACCATCGACAAAGCCAAGTACCGCTCAAGCGCAAGTGCCTCGGAACGGTACAAGTTCCATTTCCGTGCTGCACTTCTGACAGTCTGGTCTGGTCTGGCCGGTTAAGGTAAGATCCGCCTGCCCCTGGGCGGGTCTGGTCGGGTTGGCAAACACCTGGGCAGATTTAGGCTTTGCCTCGAGTGTATAGCGGGCCCTGGGAGGAGACGTCTAGGTAGGGACTGCGCGTGACTGGGCGACATACCGGGCCATAGTTTCCACACATAAAACTCAGCGCCACGGCACAGGGTCGCTTCACACGCATATAGTTTTATTTAGGGGACTATGCTGGAGCGCGCTGGGGGACCTTGGGCCAGCTTTGCTGCGTCGGCGATCATCGCGATTCCACCCTGCAGTGAGCCACTGAATAAAACTTGCAAATTGCCACACATAAGCGTACGTCGCGCCCCAGGTTCACTACCAGACTATTTTACGGGGACCATGCATACTGGAGCGCGCTGGGAGGCGGGGGCGGGCTTGAGGGTTGCGTCAAGGAGTCCAGGAATGCTAGGTGAGCATCGATGCTCGACCCGGCATTGACGAATGAAAACTACAATTATGTGCATCATGTTGCTCATCATCGACCCGGCAGTGAACGAACACTGCAATTGTGTGCATCATGCATGTTGCTCACCCACTTCGAGCCGTGTCACCACTCACGCTGCAGCAATGGTCATGTACAGCCCTAACGAGTCCTTTGCTGGGGCTGCATACTGTTGTGCGCCGTTTCTTTGTTAATAACTCGGGACATTATCGTTTCTCTTTACGTTTAACTGCAGCACGGGTCCGTCCAACTAACAAATGAATGGAATGTCACATTATGACCGACCCTGTCTTTCTTCGCGTGTACCTAGCTAGCGACAACAATAAATAGCGACGTACATACAATTATAACCAAAGCCGGCCCACCCGCCGCCACAGGCATACGCTGGCAGCAGCAGGCAGGCGAGCGAGGGTTTAGCCCGCTGGGGGGTCTCGCCTACCTACCACGCAATCGTCACCAGGGGGGACCAACGCTCATCACTCGCTCCAGGTGAGCACACCCACCCACACACACTTCGCCTAATAACGGACAGCAGACAGGTAGGACGACACAGTACCAACCAGCATGCACACCGCTGGCGGCGTGCATGGATATGGCTCGCTGAGCCAGGCAGGGAAGGATGCGGCTGCTGGAAAATTTGAGCGGCGGGGTACGTACCTTTAATGACGTCAAGAAGTCCAGCGTAATGGGAATAGGCCCTGCTGCGAAGGCGACGGAGCCAATAAACTTGTCGGGCACCAGCGTGACAGTTGGCAACGTCTTCCTAGCCTGGTACGATGCCTTCAGCGCCACGTCCGCGTTCATTTTCAACGACCCAAAAAGGCTGACCTGCGGCCGAAAAAAATCAAGGCAAGCCAGCCAGCAGCCAGTGTGCGCGCGTACGTACATTAGGCATCACGTCTGCATCTTGTAAACCCGTCTGTATGTACATTGGGTCCGTGTCCGATTGATACGGCGGTGTGCGTGAGCTTGATACAGTAATATATGTATGCGAAACGTGCGTGTGTAAGCATGACCATGCATCGTATCACCGCACCTTAGAACACGGCATGATACGATGGTAGATGTATTATTCCTTATCTGACGTAGTAATGATCCAATAGTATGAACATGGCGCGCGTGACACAACGGAGTATTTTCGAAGTGCCGGTGTTAATCCAACCCACCGGTCAACACGGCACACATGATACACGTGCGTACACGACGCTCTACTATAATCCTGCCCACGCACGATATCTAGATTTCATCGTTTATAAAATAATTCCGATTCCCCCGTGAATTCTTCGCTTACCCGCATGTGCTCCAGGCGCACGAAAGGATACTCCTGCTGGGGGACGATCAACACCTCAAAGCTCACACCCGCCTCCATGTACGCGAAGCAGTTGTCGCACGTAAGGGCGACACCAGCGGCGGCGGATTCGGAACCTATCAGTGGAAGGCTCCCCTCGGCGCTCGCTCCTGCTCCGTTGTAATTCACTTCAAGAAGGCTCAGGGCCTACAGGTAAGTAAGGAAACCACATGCGAGCGAGGACGGTTGAGCAAATACATACCATGCGGTACCATGTCATTCGCTCGTAGGTTCGAGCAGGAAACCCTACCTCGATGGTTATGTTATTAAGTATTTATACGTACATGCGTGCGTGTAACTCATTCGTTCATTCTCATCAGTCGCGCTCGCTGTCAACAATATTGCCTCACGTTGGTGTGTAGCTGCTAAGCCGGACTGTTCCGTGATGCGTTCAATATGCGTTGCGCGTATGCATCGTACCTTAACCTGGCTAACAGTAATGAAAGCAAAGAACGGTAGCTACGTAAGTATCTATCTGCTGTTGCTTGGAATCAGCAAAGCGCCCGGCGGCCGTGCGTATTATTACTCCTGACCTCGCTCCTTCCACGCAGATGTCCAGATTTATTTGAGCATTGCTTAATTTGTTACAATCAACTTGGGATGTCCACTATGCAGTGAACCGAACAGTATTTAGGTAGGCAGGTATACAGGTTATTACTACGTTCGCTGCTGATCAATATGTATGTGCGCGCCGCTCACCTCCCTTCCCCCCAGGCTGATGGGGTCTCCGCTCGCAAGGGTGGCAACAGTATCCACGACCGTCACAACGGTGTTCGCTGCGCCCTTGACGGTTGTTGCCACCACGTCAGCTGCAGCCACCAGCGGCCTCGCAACCTGCGAGCGGGCATCATATACGCACGGCGGTAAGCCACCCAGCAGCAGACTGACGGACCCGGTGCGTGGGCGCGGCAATAATACTACTCCTGATATTGTATTGATTGTCTTAATGATGCAAGTAACCGTGCGCCAGTGGCTGGCTGGAGGCCGCCGCGCCGCAGCAATAATTAATCGATATTATAGTACGTTACCATTGTACTAGACTCCCCGGTAGTGCGGGCATATAGGGGCGGAGTCCGCCCCTCAGTTCCCCACCCCCTTAATACACGCCAGGCTCCGGCCGGCGTAATAATAATAATAATAATAATATTATTATTATTAACCATTGTACGCCGGGCAGGTAATAAATAAACCTCTGACCTGCTGCATGGCAGAGGTACGTGTATGTGGTGGCCGAGCCGGTGGGTGCGATGGAGCGAGCAAGCAAGTTATTAACGCATGCCGCCGCACGCCCAGATAGATACGTAGAGAGCCATACATCGGTCCATCGATGCCACGCGTGCCCGGCACATCGTATCTATCCCTCACTGCACCGAGCATGCCGCCCCGCCACAAGCAACAACCTACCGCCTTGGCCGCCGCCTTGGTGCCATCCCAAACGTCCTGCAATGCATCGAAAAACCAATGCAGCTTTCTCCCGCCGTGCCTTCCGCCCATCCGGCCGCCACCGCTCTGGTTGCGCTCGTCCGAGAGGGCGCCCCTGGAGTTGATGAGGTGGGCGTGCGCCTGCTTGATGGCTGCTGCGCGCATGCCGGAGTAGCGGCCGCCGGGCCCCCCAAGAGGCGAGTAGCCCCCCAGCGGGTGGTCCATGTGGCCGGGTGGAAGGTAGCGGTAGGAGATGTGTGCTCGACGGAAGCAGTGCTCCATACCCACCTGCGTAGATAGGTGATGAGCGAGTAGTGATGCATGAGCGAGTAGTGTGCATGCAATCTATCGTTCGCCCTGCTGTTCGCCCGACCGCCGCCGCAAGTAGCCGCGATTGAGTGGTCAAGCGAGCGGGCAGCGGATGATCGATTATCAATAACGGCACCAGTAAGGAAATTAGGAATGGGATGCAAGCGACTTGGCAGCAGTAAGTATTATTTATACAGATAGGACGAGTCAAGTACTGGAGGCCAGGTCCATCCGGACGGGGAGGTAGGATGTTGCGACACCGAAGTAGTTTGATAGCTCGGGAGGTTTATCACTGTACGTGTGTGGGCGTCGCATTGAATTATGTCGCTGCTGCTGCTATAGGTGGCGTTAGTTGCCGCGCGCATACGTTGGACACGACGCACGCACGCGTGCATGACGCCCCCTACCCATCCAGGTCGTCCCTGCTGCCTGCTTCGCCCTTCCTTCGGTCCTGCCTGCCCCACCACGCACCTAACCGCCGCCCACACGACGACTCCGTCCCTGCTTGCCCCACCTCCGTCCCACAAGCAGCCATCTATATACACCTGCTTCCCTCACTGCTGCTGCGGCTCTACCACTACGTACTGGATGGGCCGCCGTCGTCACTGCAACTATCGGTACAACAATGATAATGGTGAGTTGTCGGTATGAGCATACGTAGCTCCCTAAGTGCCGCGGTGGCCTCATACAAATACAAAGCAAAACCCATGGATTCATCGATCGCTCGCTCGTCACGGGTACGACTGTGGTGCGTGCGTGAGGTCTGTAACTCACCGGTTCGGCTTCATATACAACGTAAAAGGCATCTTGCTGGTAGCCAAATGCGTCAGCCCAGGTCATGTCGTCGTGCGCAGCAGTTGGTGTGGCTATGTCAGCAGCAGCGTCGCCGTACAACTTGCCCCAGCGTGGGCCTAGTGTTTCTTCGGGTCGGTGGACTTGGGCCCTGCTGAGGAGGCGATAGTAGAAGGCGCTGGAGGCATCCGAGTCCTGTTGCGCCGCCACGCACCTACGGGCGCCGCCAAGCGGACAGCAGCACATACAGCAGGCGGCAGCTATTTATCTAACAAGCTGCGTTCGCACGAAGGGGCCCTCGCAACTCCCCTGATGATGCGGGCGCGTAGGACTGGCACTTGCACCGACGGAGGCGCGTGCCGAGGGGTGGTTTGAAGCGGCAAGAGCGGTTTCGAAGCGGCAAGCGGCAAGACCCGACACTATATTACCTAGTAAGAGGCGTAGAGCGCTCTCGCTCCCAGCATCTCGAGAAGCCTTTGGCTACTCGCCTGCTACAATTAGTGTAGCAGGTGTACGTACTACTGGCTACAAGCCCGCACGTGCCGCGGGACCAGTCACCCCCATCCACATACACACGCACGCATGCGTGCAGTGATCGGTTGGGCGGACGGGTTATTAGGTTATCCCTTCTCATAAGAAGCTAGTCGCAGCGTGGCTCCATCTATCCCAGATCGCTCGCTCTGTCGCAACCTCTACATATCGCGCTCACCCCCAGCTCGCGTCGCCCACCACCACAACGCCCAGCGGCCAGCTGAGGAGCGGGTCAGTGCGGTCCACCACCAGCAGCAGATGGCCGGGCAGAGCATTGCACCGCACCGCTACGAGGGAAGGCTCGTGCGCCAGGACAGCTACGTGGTCGGCCTGCAAGCGTATATGAAGTAAGTACGTCACACGCATGTTTACCAGCAAATGCGGACGCGCAGAAATAAAGTGAGAGCCCGAGCGAGGCAGCTAGCATAGGCGCATCCCTTGTAGGCGTTTCTCACATCATTGTAGATAGGTTTGCGTATTTGCTACGTATTGGACAAGCACACATGTGCCTGCACGGAGGCCACGCACCCAAGCAAGCTAATAAATACAGTTGGCTTGCTCGCCCAGCACTAGGTATATAAATCAATACCGTTGCTTTTGGTGCGATTATTATGCTCCGTCGTCATATCATTTACATGTGTACCGACGTAGACAGCTTATGTTGGACTAAACGGTTATCGATCGAGCGGGACGAGGAAAGTGAAGAAACGCGAGGCCAAGGGTTTGATCCCTGTATAATGTTCTAGAATGCTCTGCCTATTAACAAGCAGCGCGGTTCCTATAGCACACATCATGCTTCTGTGATAATGGCGAGGAGCGGAACCGTGCGCGCGGTTCGAATCTCCGGAGGCCTGTCCACCGACACTTTTCCGAGTCTACGCGTCTTATATTTGCACGGACTGCTGCAAGGCTATTACGAAGTTGTACATGTGCAAATCGAGCAAAGGGCCAAGTTAAGCCATAATTTCTCCGCCGCCGCCGATGCATTATCCCGGCTACCTTTATTTTCTACAACTACAACGTACATAACATTATTATTTTTGTTTGCACGCGCAGCGAGCGCCGGGTGCGGTGGAGTGAGGTTAATAAGCAGCAGGCAACAGTGGAGTACTGCTGATAGACAGCGCATTGTGAAATCACATACCCAACGAATGAATGGGTAAAACGCTGCTGCGCCAGATTGAGAAGATGGAATGGAGCAAACGGCCATACATGCATGCAGCAGAGCTGCAGGGACGGACTTACGTACCACGTCGATGTCATACTTGAGGTGGACCCATGCTCCATTTTCGTGCAACCCATACTCGTCAGCCTCATGATGGGTGTTGGCTGCGAAGAAGGATTGGCGACGCGGCCTGAAGTTCGGAGCGTCCGAACGATCGCTCCGTGCGGCCGCCACGTAATAAGCAGCGGTGCACATAAACATAAGTAAGCAGGCCGCCGCATGTAGTGCAGCTGCTCTAGATGAACTATGGTTAATATAATTCATTTCCGATGATGCCGTGAGGAACTGGGAGCATGGAATATCGGCCGCTAGACGGAATGTATGGGGTTACATTAGTGGCTACTCGCTCACCATGTGCAATTGCGACAATTAGGCAGAAGTCCAGGTACGTACGGCAGCCGGAAATAATGTCGTTGGACACGCACCAGGCCAACACAATCCCACGACATACACTGGGTCCCAAACGAGTGCGACTATTGATAGCCGTGGAATAAACCTACTAACGTCCACAATGGCTAGCGAAATCAAGCCCCTCCTTGGGTCACTACTGTAACAGAATGGCACAGTGTCGTCCGCAAGCCCGGGAGAACCCAGGACAAGAAGAGGGGCCCATGCATACATATGTCCACGGCCTTATCACCCAATATGTATAATGAGACCCAGGGCTGAACCCAGCAGGCGCCTCGAATGGCACAGGTGGTTATTCCTAAAAAGGCATCGGGCAGGCCCAGGACAAGTGGGGGGCCCATCCATACCGAGACCTCACGTATGGTATGACAAACCAGCGCTAGCAGCCAGCGAGCAGACACCCCGCCCCCAAAGCACGGCACATGAAAAAGGATGACATCCCGCCGCCGCGCCCGCCCATCTAAGAGGGCAGCAGGGCCCCACCCAAGCAAATACGACAACTCAGGCACCCCAAGGCCCACTGCCGGAAGAACGGTGCGTGGATGGACCAGCCACGGCAGACCGACGGGCTGCTGGGGCCGCAAATAAACCTCCCCGGCAGCGCAGGGCACTATCCACTCGCTCGCGAAAACAAAGCCGCCCTAAGCCAGCCACCCGCCCGAACAACATGCAGGTGGCCAGCAAATCATGGGAACCTGCGTGCTTCGTTCAGCACGACGGGCATTTGTCCCAACAAATCAAAGCCACAAATATATGGTAAACGCAACTTGGGCAGACGGCACCGCCGCCCCAGCCAGGCATACCCACCAACACGTACGTACGGTCTCAGACAACAGGAACCGTTATAACAACAACAACAACAGGAACAACTGGCTAGGCGGAAGAAATCGCACGGCGGAGAAAAAACCCAAAACATACAGCAGCCTCATCAGACCCAGAAGGCATGCACCAACAGACATAGAGGTGGGTGGACAAGTAGCCGCCCACGCAGGAAGAGCACGATGCAGGAGCCGCTCAGGCCCTCCAGGGTACGTACGGCCAGCCATCCGTCCAGGGATCAGCTAGCAAGCACACCGCAAGCGACCCCCACCCACACGGAAGAACGGGTAGATGTGTGGCCCTACTGCACCCCACCTGCTGGTCCGCGCGCGGCACATATAACTACCATACCTGCTGAGCAAAAGTCCGCCGGCGGGCGGCGGGCGGGAAAATCCGCGCAACTGCACGCTGCCAACTGCGCGCGAGCACCACCGTGTACGGCACCAGGTGGGCCTGCGCCAGCAGGTGGGCCGCCGTAGGCAGGCACCACAAAACGAAACGCACACCCTTGTCGTGGCACAGTGTGTGATTGACACAGTGTAGTCACTTAGCTGTAGTCACGGTCCTAAGTGCGTGGACTGCGGTGTCTAAGCGGATCCGTTATTGCCGTACAAGCGTTGCGATGCGCCGGTGCTAAGGGACCGTGTGGTCCCTGTGCCAGGCAGTCCGCGACTGCCTGGAATCGAACCCACAGTTGTGTAACGTATACAGTGAGCTACTTCTCGCGAAGTCTGGCCCTTGCGCATCAAGGCAGGACCGGGGTGCTAGGCTGAACTCGGGCTCATTCTCGACCCAGCACCTGACGTGCACTCCGAGCAGTGGCAGTCATGCAGCTAGGTAAACCACGCCCGAGGGCGTGTGCGTCGCCTTTCTTGCAGGGTGTCACGACACAGTCCTGGCAACGTACAGTAATGATCCTCGTATGCAGGCAACAAGGATCGCCGTTGCCAGGACTGTGTCGCGACACCCTGCAAGAAACAACAGCGAGCGGGGCATATCGAAGGGAGACAACAAGAGGCCCGTGCAGAGCAGCCAACCAGAATTAAAACCCGCTGTCGTTTGGGTTGTGCGTGTCGTTTTGTTGTTGTTGTTGTTGTTGTTGTAACGGTTGCAGTGGGTTCCAGATAGACCAAGAGTTAGGACCATACCATTGGGCACATCGCCTGACACTGAGAAAGACGGAGGAGACAAAGACCGACGTGCACCGGAACAAAGGCAAACCACCAGAACACCAAATCGACAGGCCGTAGGCACACAGAGCAGCAGCCAGTACCCCAGGGGGGATTTGTACTAGAGGCTCCCCTATCAGGATCCGACCACCAACCAACCTAACAGCCCAGCAACCGACGAACCAGGGAAGCGCCGCAACGATGCAAGCACCAGAACCAGCCGCCTCTCATCGGAACCAGCCGCCTCTCATCTGGTGCCTGGTGGTGGCCGTGATTCTGCGTCTTGGCTGCTGTTTTGGGCGGGGTGGCGTTTTCTGTTCCTTTCGATCGGGGCTTTCCTGTGCTGTCGTATGGTGAGGTAGGCCCGGCATGGGGCTTTCTTCTTACCTTGTTCTGGTTTCGCCCGGGCACTGTCGCGGCACTTTCCGACTCCGTGTTCACATACATTGCGCATGCATAGATTTTGCACTAAACACGGTACCGACGCCATAACTTCACAAGCGTTGTGAATTAGACGTACTGCCCCTACGCTGAACGCTATCCTGCCTTCTATCATACTCTTATCCCGGATACACTGCAATGCATAGAAATATACGCCGGCCATACATATGTGGCCACCGCGAAAGTACGATGGCACCGCCGGTCATTTGCTTGGGCTGCTAATCCTGCAGAGTATGACGACGACGACGCCAATATTAATATCGATTTACTAGATAATTTTAAAGTAGATTAGATCCGCGCCGCTGCCCAGCTATGCCACTGCCGCCCAGTGAGAGTAACTACCCATGTTGCTGAGGCAGGCCGCCGCCCACGCATGCATACAGTAGCTACTATAGTCCATGCATGCCACCGCCGGCCATGTTGCTGAGATCCGCCCCGCTGCTTCCATCCCATGCATACCCTCGCGATCGTCAAGAGAGAATGTACGGGGCAGGGACGGAATATCCTTAGAACCTTTGCCACCTAAAATAAGTACAGGTCTAAATTGAACATGTCAATGTAGTGAGTGTTTGAGTGGACGGCGGAGGCGTTAGGTGGCTTGCTTGCTCGTTCAGCGCTGGCCGGTGCTGCGCAGGTGCTGCTATCTATCGAGTCAGCACGGGTGCATACTGTGCCGTGAAGGCCATGAAATGTATAAGCAACACAAAACAAAGTGTGTGGGCGCTGTGTTAGCTATAGTGCGCCCAGGAGACACACGGTTTCCGTACGTTGGGTCCTGTGCGCGCGCGCGTACTACCTTTCAATCCTATCCGAGCAAGCCGACGCCTCCACGCCGTTCACAAAACGGTTGCTTTGTGTGAGGAGGCAACACACCTGATGGAATCAATCTTGCCACTACTGTCGTGGGAGCTCGCCTCTGGGACGCGAAGCGCGACGTCCCGGGACGTAACGGTTGATACGGAAGTAAATCGCGGCGCGAAACGCGATAATAATTACGACAAATTGGTGAGGAGATGATGATGAGATGTTCCCCATGCCCAGGCGAACCCAGGACAAGAGGAGGGGCCCATACCGGGCCTCACCATATGACAGCCAGGGCTGTCATATGCGGCAGGAAAGCCCGAAGAGCACAGGAAAGCACCGAAAGGCACCCAAAAGGCCACCCTGTCCGCGGCAAAACGAACAGCAGCGAAGACGCAAAAGCACCAACCTAACGGCACAGACTGCGCCCATCCATGTATGATGACTCGACACCAGTAGTACAGGCCCATCACGCTTGCACATGTTCACACGTTGGCACAGCCCAGCCGAGCACTTCGCACCAAACCATTCACGGTGAGCAGAAGCGGGAATGCACCGTTACAGGCGTCCTCACGGACCTCAGTCCCCAATTCATGTTTCAGAGGAAATGGTGTTGATAAACACCGTCATCCTGCTGCGGAATCTGGGTCCCCTCCCGCCCAGTCACAAGCCTCACAATCGGTCACAACCCCCTTGTACCAACCACGGTGCTGCCCATGGATTTGGCAGCTGCATGATGGCACTACGTAGGACCGACTCACGCGCCAGCTGCCAGGGTGTCCCACGTGCTGCTTCGGACCACCTACCCCCTAACCTCATAGCTCCAGTAGCTACGCAATCCAGTCGCTTCTTGCACAATGAATGTGCAAGGCCCATAGAAGCATTTTATAGGGACTGGAAAATACACACTGCCTCCCAGCGTGCTGTGCCCCCCCCCCTGTTTCTTGCTTTCTTCCCACCAAGACCACCAGCGCAGCTACCCAAAGCTAGCAACTAGCCCTGGTGCACCGCTGCTGCACGATATCCTGTCACCGCTGCTAGGTGTCACGCTCCGTCGCGTCGGTACTCCTCGGCTTGCTTCGCCTTTCAAGCTCCCGATGGGGCACGTGATTATCGACCCCACCGCCACCGCAACGCGACAGCCTGGCAAAGCAAGGCATTTTCGGCACCATTCTGCGCAAGCCTTCAGTTTTAGCAATGGACGGCTATGGCTGGAGGTCCTCGGTGCCAGGGGAGCTCGGCGAAGTTATGATAGCTTGGCATGCTTGTTGTGAAGAGCACTGCAAGCGCTTTTAGGAGAAAGACAAATGAAAGAAGCGGGCGAAGTCTAGTAGTGGAATTAGGTGCTACGTAGGGAAGATAACGATAACTAGATGACCATATCGCTTCCATGCATATCAACGACCGGGGCAACCCAACGCCGTACTTAAAGCTCGTGAATTCCAGAATTCAGATGAGCAACGAGTGAAGCTGATGACCCGTCTCGCAAGTTTGCTGCACCCGTTACAGTCTTTCTTTGAGGAGTTCGGGAGACGCAAATCATTCCTAGCAGCAACCCTTGTCACAGCGGCAATCGATGCATTTTCTGGACGAGGCCTCGACCATTTCAGGGGCACTAGTATGGTCACCTGACATAGTGGACAACGTCGTGCGCTTCCTGTGCCCCAATGAGGTCGCGTGCACTATCCGCTTGTTGGACAAAGCAACTTCGCTGCAGTTCGGCCAGTACAGGACTGTTCGGCTTTCTGATCCATCACCTCACCACGCATTTAAGGATCGCTGGGGCGTGCCAGTCGCCATGCGGTCGCTCACTCTCCTACGGCGGCAGCAGCTTGTATGCCTGACAGCGGCCAGCGGCAGTCTGCCCAACCTGGAAGTGGCGTTTGAGGGTGCGGATTTTGTCTTCAGGGCCTTGACATTTGGCGCCAGCACGGATGCCCTCGCCGGTGCTGCAGCCGCTGGGCGGCTGGAGGTGTGCCAGTGGCTTCGGCAGCGTTGCTGCCCCTGGGGCAAGTCGCTGGCCGCAGCAGCACTGGCAGGCCACCAGGTGGTGTGCGAGTGGCTCCTGGACAACGGCTGCCCCCGGAGTGATGGAGCCATCTACGCTGCTGCCCGCGGCGGCCACGTGAGCCTGGTGGAGTGGCTGATGGAGCGAAACCCCATCAAGGACACAGTTAGTCCAATGTCGCTTATAATGGGGGTGGCTGAGGGCTGTGACCTGGCGACTCTGGAACGGTTTCACAGCGAGTTCCGGGGGGAGCAAGGAGGGGCGGCCGATGATTACGGGATGACGGCGGGAGCCGCTGCCAGCAGCCCCACAGCGGACTGGCAGGCCAAGGTCGAGTGGCTGGAGGGGCAGGGCTACCAGCGTAGTTCCGAATGCTGTCGTCGGGCGGCATTCCTACCGGACGCACTGGACCGCCTGCGATGGCTGCGGCAGCGGGGCTACCCGGCCGATGGGGTCTCACTTGTGAAGGCCGCCGGAACTGGCAACCTGGCTGCTGTACAGTACCTGCTGACGGAGGGCGTAGGAGCCGGCGGGGTCGGATCTGCTGGAACTGAAGCCGCTCGAGGTGGCCACCTGGCCGTCCTGGAAGCCCTGCACGCCCACGGCTGCCCCCTGGATGCCTCAGATATCGCCAAGGCCGCAGCCTCTGGTGGGCACCTGGCAGTGGTGGCCTGGGCGGTGGAGACGCTCGGTGCCACGATAGCGAGTATCGACGCCGGCGACGCTTCCTATTCGGGCAGCGTGGAGCTGTTGTCCTGGCTGCGCGAGCGCGGATGCGAATGGAACCCTCACACCTTCTGGTTCGCTGCAAAGGGTGGCTGCGAGGAGGCGCTGGAGTGGCTGGTGGATCACGGCTGCCCCATGACGGTGGGTGTTGAATGGCGCGGGCCCCGTGGGCTGATGGCGGCTGGCCGGTTTGTTCGTTGACTTAGCGAGGCTTCCGGCTTGTGAAGCTGTGGACATGATGTGAGGGGGCATGGGGAGGCGATGGTGAACCAACCAACTAGCGAACGTAATGACTGCCGTACAGCTGCGAAGTTATTTGGGCGCAGTTCCGTGGTCCTGCTCGCGGGAATGTTGGGGCTGATGTGGGCGACCGCAGCCCTCCTAGGGGGAGGGGTCAGTGGAGTAGCTGCTAGGGTGATGGCTGCCGGCTTGCACTTGCACGGCGGGTTCGGTTCGGGAGGGGTTGCGTCAGCCAGGGGGGTGCTGCTGTGCGTGAGGGACCAGGGGGGGCCGCAGGGCCGAGCAGGGAGGTCGCAGAGGGACATGGTGGGCTACCGAAATCAAAGACATCTGAACCAGGCCCAACGAAGCTGGATAGGGGGGCCGAGGGTTTCCCTTTCTCAGGAGAAGGACGATGACGGCCTGAAGCGGCTAAAGGGTGTGGGTGGAGTAGGCGGGATGGGTCAGGGCGGGTTTGGCGTTGTTGTCCAAATTAAACCTCTGGGAGAACGCATCCGGTGGTTTCTGCCAGCAACTGCCCACGTATCGTCTCGCCAGGTGATCCCTCAACGCAGCATCCCTCCCTCATCCTCAGGACGACGGCAGCGCCTACTTTGTCGCTGCTCAGAACGGCGACCTGGCCACACTGCGCTGCTTGCGGCGGCTGGGCTGCCCCTGGAGCTCCGACAGGGAGGCCTTCATGTCCTCGGTCTTGAAGGGCTGTGCGTTTCCCCTGCTGCGCTGGCTGGTAGAAGCGGGCTACCCGGTGAATTGGAATACGGCAGTGAAGGCGGCGGGCCGGTGGAGGGGGGGGGATCGGCACGAGGTGCAGGCATGGCTGGCAGCCGAACGGAAGCGGCAGCTAGGTACACGGCAGTAGCAGATGTCGCGACGGTCATGGTGGCAGTAGCATATTCCCCGGGCGCCCAGGGAGTTCAAGCTCTGCAGGACCGACCGATGGTCCTCGCGGTTGCCTGGTGCGGTAATTGTTTTGTTGCCTGGTTTGGATGCGGTGGTCCGGGTGTCATGGCCGCACTGGCAAGGGCGACTCAGGACCCCAAGTGCGGCGTGGATTTTGCAATCTTGTGTCTCGATGGGAGGAGGTGTGGCAAACGGCTGTGGCGCCTCACTTTATTGAGCCCGGGGCTGAGCGCTGGTGGAGTGGTGGTGGAGCATTGCGGCCCGCTTCCTTGCCAGTGGCCTCGTGCATGGCCGATAGGTGGCGGGTGGTGGGCGGTGTTGCCAGGAGGTCCCTCTGGAGATGTGGAACATGTGAGGGATGGTGGTGGAGGTAGGCGCTGTGTCCACCCACCCGCTCCTGTTTCCGGCCCCACTCCCGCCCCCACTCTTGCCCCCACCCTTGGGTACAATTCTACAGCCTCCTTCCTCCTACGCCGTTGTTGTATCTGGACAGAGACCCCATGTGCAGTGGTGGGGGTTACTGCTGGTTGGAGGCCAGGGGCGGGGTTAGCGGTCGGTGCAGTTGGTGCACTGTGTGGGTGATCCCCAGCCAGGGCGGTCAGGGCGGGGCAGGTGCACTCCTGCATGTAGGCCTGTCAGGTGGGTTTCTGGGGTAGGACGCCACGATGCCATTGCTGCTGCTGCCCGGACACAAACCCTCACTCCGTCATGTGGGGACATGGTACTGGGAACGATGTGCTGAGTGCTGCTGCCAGTCGTTATTACGCAAGGTTTGGGTACTTAGCTGCCTTGTCGTTCAACAGGCAGTGACAGCTTAACGCGAGAGGTGGTACAAGCTCAGGACGCAGTCCGTGTCACCGAGTAAACCAGCCAGGACGCGAACATTCTTCCGAATTGCTTCGTGGGTTGTGGAAAAACGGTGAGATCAGCAGTTTGCCGCCACCCGTGTGATGGCCCGGAACCGCTGGGCAGTAGTAGTAGTAGTAGTACACGCTACTGTGGGTTCCAGATCAAAAAGCAGAACCATCAGGCATATCACCTGAAGGATCTGATCATGGGGGGCACCGCAGCTAGAGACAGGGAGCTCCGCCGGGCCCCTCATGACCCGCACTGTGGACACCTGCGTCAGGCCCGGCTGCACATGCAACACAACGCAAAGGTGGCCTTCAGCGATCCTCCCTTGACCATCAGGTATTCCCACAGCGGGTGTTTCATGGGTGGCCTGAGAGGGAACAGCGTGCTATTACCAGCACCATGCATGCACGGTAAGAGCTTCACCCAGTGGAGCTGCATGGAGTGAACACAGTGCCCAAGGTGCCGTCTGTTAAGGCGGTGCCAACCATTAACGCGACCACTCGTCGACCATCGGTGCCCCTCGCACCACACGTCAACACACACACGAGGTGCGAGAAGCGCCACCAGGCTGCCACGTCAGCATCACCACCACCCAGGCCGCCACGTCAGCATCACCACCACCCAGGCCGCCACGTCAGCATCACCACCACCCAGGCCGAAGCCCAGCCAGCCCCTCCTGGAGGCGGTTCGCCGCCTCTTGTGAGTGTGGATCCAATCGTGTAGCACAGCGCCGCCAGGCAGCAGGCGCTCCTGCCGTCGCCGCCTCACCCGCCTGCCCGGCCCGCCTCCAGCCTCCCCCGCAAACCCACCCATCCCGCCCGCCTGCACCCCGGCCCCTCCTACCCCGTCCGGCCCACCCACCTTCGCTGAAACAGTTTTTGCGGCCGCCACCCCAAGTCCAGTAGCCTGCGCGCGCGTCCAGGTGTCCGAAGGCAACGCACCAGCTGCACTTCCCATCTCGAGTTACCGGCTCTTTTATGCAACCCCACCGGCCCCTCCTACAGCCCGGGCCGCCCCCCCGCTCCGTGCCCTCAGCAGCTGCTCCACCTGGGCTGTGCTCCATGTTCACACGTTGGCACAGCCCAGCCGAGCACTTCGCACCAAACCATTCACGATGAGCAGAAGTGGGAATGCACCGTTACAGGCGTCCTCACGGACCTCAGTCCCCAATTAATGTTTCAGAGGAAATGGTGTTGATAAACACCGTCATCCTGTTGCGAAATCTGGGTCCCCTCGGTGAGTTCCGCCGCCGGGTTGGGCCCTTGTTTTGTTCGCTCTTTGCTAGTCATTGCGTTCTTGTCTGCGGGCGTCGGGACCTGCGTCTAGGCTTTCGCGTCCCCCATGGCGGCGCGGCGCGGCTTCGGCCTCCTACCACGGACGCCGGCGGACCTCTGGTAATTTCCGGCTTCCTCACGACGTCCGCAACATTATGATCGGTATTCGGGCGGGTCGGGACCGTGCCGCGCTGTCCGCTCTCCCATCGCTCACCGCCTCCCCCAGTTCTCCAGCTAGCGCCCGAAACCGTTTCCGCGAAACGTTTCCTTGCGTCGCGCGGGGTCCTCGCTCCCTTTCATCTCGCCGCAGCCGATTTAGCTTAGCCACCGAAGGTCGACGTACGACCACCGCCTATCGTCTCCTCACCCCAGTCCTACAGCATGCATCTCGAAACGTGTTTCCTAAACGGTTTTTTCTGGCATCCACGGGTCTTCCTCGAGACCTCCCCCCCACCTGCGCGAAGATGGGGTGGCCGCCGCTCGGCCACCACCACCACCACCACCACCGCCACTGCCACCGGCGCTGCTGTCTTCGCTGTCACTGTCACTGCCGCTGCTGCTGTTGGCAGCATGACCGCCGGTTCCGTTCGGGGCTCGTGACCTGGCGTCCGCGGCGGCGCCTCCCTGGAGTGCGGCGGTGTGGTGGGGATGGGAGGGCGGCAGGAGGGAGGTAGACGCAGTAGGTAGGTGGGTGGAGGAGGGATGGAGGACGAGGCAGGAGGGATGGAGGACGTGGCAGGAGGGAGGACGTGGCAGGAGGGAGGACGAGGCAGGTGGTGGTGGCTCAAGAGCTGGAGGGGGCAACCCTGCCCGACCGGGGCCAGCGCGAGGCTAGCGGCGGGTCAAGGCAGGGCGCGGACGAGGAGCGGGGCTGGGCGGCCGGGAGACAGGAGGTGACGTCTGCCCGCCCTCGCAGCTGTCGGAAGATACGCCGACAAACTTTGCGATCATGGGTATTGCTGCTCGTACTGCCCGTACTGCTCGTACTGCCCGTACTGCCCGTACTGCTCGTACTGCACGTGGGGTGCCACACCAGCACCGCGGCCCACCGGACGGCCCCACGTTCCCCGTCACGCCGTGCCGCACCCCACCGCCTCAAACCCACCTGCATGCGCTGCCTCAGAGCCCTCGCCGCGCGGGCCGCCTCGGGTGCAGCGCGCCCCTCCCCCCTCCCTGGAGCCGCCCCCGCCGCCTCCCTGCGGCCCCCCTGCCCCCCCGGCCCGGCTGCGAAGAAGTCCCCCTCGTCGCTGTCCGCGTCCTCCCGCACCGCCCCCAGGCCGTGAGACCACGACACGTCCGCCGCCGCCGCCCCCGCTGCCGCCTCGTCCCGCTCCGCCCCCTGCCAGCCGGCAGCCACCTCGGGCAGCTCTGGGGGTCACAAGCGGGGTTGGGCGGGTGCTGTGCTGGCGACAAAAGTGCTGACAGCGGAGTGCAGGACGGTGGTGTTGGGGGTGGTGTCCCTCCCCCAGTAGTAATTCCCGCTATTCCAATGCGGTATGTTGACGCACGGGTTACCCCCCGTCACACCACCAGGCCCCCCACCACCGCCTCCCCGCTCCTCCTCCACCCCACACGCACCCCCTCGTATCACCCCTTACCTCCGTTTCCCTCCCGCCTCCCCTCCCACCAACCCCACCCCTCCCCCCACCCACCCGACTCATCCTCCGCCAGCCCCTCGGTGTCCACGTCACCATCCGTACTCATCGCCTCAGCGCCGCCGCCGCCGCGGCCGCCGCCGGGCCGGAGCCAAGCGGCAACCTTGGCAGCGGCGGAGCCGCTGGAGCTGCCGGCGGCGGCGGCAGCGGTGGCTGCTGCTGCTGCTGCGGTAGGGTTGTACGGCAGCGGCCTCGCGACGCCCAGCGAGTGCGCCAGTGCGGGTATGGTGCAGGTGCCGTGCAGCAGCATGGAGTACCGGGTGGCGTTGGAGCCGTCCTCCGCCGCCGCCGCGACCACCTCCAGGAAGGACAGCACGACGAACTCCTTCTCGGCGGGGCATTCGCCGCCGCCGCCGTCGCCCTTTCCGTCCCCCCGCTTGTCTCCTGAGGTGCAGGGCAGCGGCGCCACCGTGATGGCGGTGTGGTAGTGGCCGGGTGCCAGGCGCATGGACATGACCTGCTGCAACGTGTCCGCGTGGATGACTCGCAGGCAGTTGTCGCCTCCAGGGAGGGACTCGCACAGCGCCAGCAGGCAGTGGCTGGCGGGATGGTAGGCCAGGCTGTGGATGGTCTCGCCTGCGTGGGGGGGGGGGAGGGGGTACCGTTCCAAGGGGGGTTGGGGATTGCCGGTGTGACGGTTGCTATGCGGGTGGTTGATTCGGTTAGGCCTGCGCCATGAAGCTGGCTGGTGGTGCAAGGCGACTGGTGTTGCAATCCTCTGGGGCCGTGGTAGACGCCTCGTCTCTTCCACCAACCCCCGAGCGAAAGCTCCCCCAACCCAATCGGACTGCCAGCTGGTCCCCGAAGCAATCCCGCCAACCCACTCCCACTCCCACTCCGCCGAACCTCCCCCTCGCCATCATTTATTCCGGCCCCGGGCACTTTGCGCCTGAGCCATCGCCACCCACCCACCCACCCACCCACGAAGGCGGTGCTCCATCTGAGCCTGACCCGTGGGTCCAAGCGCCCGAACAGCAGCTGCCCCTCGCGCGTCGCCCAGCACGCGCTGCCCGGCATGGCGGCGGTGCTGACGTGGCACAGCGCCTGCAGGCTGTCCGAACCGTGCACCCGCACCACCGCCACCAGGTGCTCCAGGGGGGGGGCAGCGGGACCCCACCGCCGCCGCCGCCGTCGGCTTCGGCCACACCATCGCCCCCGAGCTGGAGGGCAGCTACACGCCGCCGCCCACCGGCGGGCCGCCCCGGCTCCGAAACCAACGCCGCCGCCGTCGACGTCACCGGTTAACCTAGTCGGCCAGGTGTTTGTTGTGAGGAGCCGACTCACCCGGTGAGAGCCACTCCGCCGCCAGCCCCCCGCCAGATGACAGCGGCTCCAGAACCCGGATGCCCCCCTGCAGGGGGGTAGCGGGCGGCGTCGTGAGGGCGGGGAGCGTCAGGAGGGGTGGGGGGGAGTGGGAGCGCTGCAGGAAGTGCCGGTCCGCCACCTCGAACCGGCGGGAGGGAGGAGGCGCGGCGGCGAGGGAGGTGAGAGCTGATGTGACGCAAAGACGACCCGCATACACAACAGTGGACATGTGGTCGCGGGTGGCGAGGAGGGGGAAGAGCTGCTCCCCCCTGCCGCGGCTCCCAATGCAGCACCTGCACCAGCCGCAGGCCCCCCCACGTCAGCCACCAACAGCGAGGGCGCAAGGAGGTCCAGCCCGGGTAGCTCGACCTGGGGGGGGGAGAAGACCCGGTTACAAGACATGGGGCGGGGGGAGGGGGAGGAGCGAGGAGGTGAGTTGGTTGTGGTGGCGGGTGGCGGTGCCGCTCAACACGCCGGGTCCAGGCAGGGGCCATCCAGCCTGCATGGGGACTACACGATGAGCCGCACACGGGCGCACTTAGGACGGCAGGCGCAGGGGCGGTCAGACGGCGTACGGATCCGATGGCGCCAGCTGGATCGCAAATACGCTCCACGCGCGGACGACCTGCGCCCTGCATTGTCGTACAACTGCACCTGTACCGGCCCCCCACCCTCCACCCCACCTCGCCCCACCTCACCCCCCGCCCTCCGTGTCAAACCCCGACGCGCACCTGGCAGAAGTCCCCCCCGCCGGCCCCCTCCCCCTGGCTAGCCACCGACAGGAGGTCCGTCCTGGAGGCCGCCTCGAAGCTGAAGGCGATGTGGGTGTGCCAGCAGCCGCCGGGCGGGGCCCCCCTGCCCCCCGGTGGGTCGGAGGTGCTGGTTTCGGAGCCACCCAGCCGCAATGCAAACATGCGGCAGCCGTCCTGCGGGGGAGGGGGAGAGGAAGGGCGGGGGGCGGGTTGGAAGGGATGGCGCTTGAGGAAAGGGAGTTGTAGGATTCGAGGTTTTAAGGACATCGGGGCGTTTTAGGAGTTTGACGGCGTGGAGACTAGTTGGGTTGGCGGCGGACGATGTACGTTGATGTCGGGGACCGCGCAGCACAGCTTCGAGTGTCAGCTGGCGTCGAGGGCTGAGCTCCCAAGGGCACAAGTTGGAAGGCTGAAGGTCTGAACGGCCGCCCTCCCCCCATCTCCAGTTTTGCCCCGGTCCCCCTCGAGCTGCAGTACGCCACTATGGACGAGCAGTCCGCCCTGTACGACATGATGTCGACCCACCGGCACTTGCGTCCCCTCCGCCCTGTACGACATGATGCCGACCCACCGGCACTTGCGGCCCCTCCGCCCTGTACGGCTGCAGCCCGGCGGCCAGGCGCGTGCTGAAACCCAGGCCATCATAAGGGGCCCTCCGCGGATGAGGCGGCCCGCGGCGCCGCTGCCGCAGCTCGCGACGACCCACGGGTCGTCCGCCCCTGAGAGCGAACATCAGGGGTGTGTGGTGCGGGCCGTGTTGGGGTGAAGATATGAGGAGTAAAGGTTTGAGGGGTGAAGGTATGGGGGGTGAAGGTATGGGGTAAAGGCATTACGTAAAGGCCTGCCCACCTGCCCCGCCTGCCGACACCAGTTCTCCAGCCCGCACCCCCAACCGCCTGACGCAATGCTCCCTCACCCGCCACGTCTTCACCCGGCTAGCTGGCGGCTGCTCAGGAGCCCTCCAGGCGGGACTAGCTCGCCGAGTCCGGCCAGCACACCAAGCTCCCCACCATGGTCCTCATCCCTCAAATGCGTCCCCTAAAAACACCTCCCCATAGGTCCCCCTGCTCCCCTGTCACGTCAACTGATTTATACTATGCCGATTCCACGGGTCTTATCTCTTACCCGCACCCACCCACCCACCCACACCGGCCCCTTGATCCCTCTCCCCCCCGCCTGGCCCCCTCTCTCACCCGATGAGTCCGGCACCACCGTCACGTCCGTGACTGGCGCCAGGCTCTTGATGGCGGCCACCTCAGCCAGCGGCTAGTGCAGCAGCGCCGCAGAGGGCGGGGCGGCGGAGAAGGGCGGCGGGGCGGAGGGTGACGTGTCGGCGGCCGGTACTGAGAGGACCTGGGGGAGGGGCCGGGGGGCCGCGGTGTAGGGGGCCGGGCGGGGATCGTGCACCGTGGTATTTTCCTTCAGCATGCGCTTGCAGTACTCTGCACGACAAGCGGTTGGGTCAAGGCTGCCAGTTGACACGACGAAACGAAGGATCGGAAGGGAGGGGAGGTGAGGGAGACATGATCGCGGCTCGTGGTGCAGGGAAGGTACGGCAAACCGTACGGCAACGAAACACGTGGTCTGCTGGCGTCCGTCCCCTTGTTGGACCTCATTTCGCATTTCGGGCGCAGCAGGCAGGACGTCCAGTGGGGTCCCAGGTCGCAGCCGGTTCGCAAAAACACACTCGCGCTTTTGCCGCGCCTGCGCCGAACCCTGGCGACCGTGTACTACTCGGCCGGCACCCCTCCCCCTCCCCTCCCTCCCTTGTCCCTTGCGACCCCTGCCTCCCTCCCCCCTCCCTCTCCTCCCGCCCTCGCTGCCTCCCTCCCCTCCCGCCGCCGGCAGAAGCGGCGGATCCCTCGCCTGAGCTGGCGGCTGATGCGTGCAGCGTCACCACAGGCCCATGTGGGCGGCCACCACCACCACGCCGCGGGCGCCGCTGGTCGCTGACAAGCGCCGGGAGACCGGCGCCACACCGCTGCTGCAGACGCCCTGAAGCCGCTTGGGCATCAGGCCGTCTCGCATGTAAGGCAGCGGCAGCGTGAGGCAAGCGACCTCGACGAGCAGGAATCCGTCCGGCGATGACGGCATCGATGACCCCGCCGGAAGCCGCGCTTGCCGGGATTGCGGTATCAGTGTGAACCAGGCGCAGCGTCCGTCATAACTGAATCAGATTAATGCGTCTGTGCTGTCCGGTCCCAAGCGGCGCAGCGACGACGGCACCAGGTCCATGTGCTCGACGCGCTCAAACAAGTGGAAGGCTTGCTGCACCTCAAGCAACCCATCAGCCGGCTCCCATAGCTGCAAGTAGTCGCCGCAGTCGACGAGCAGCTGCTGCGGCTCGGAAGTCCCGACGGACGCGTGTCGTTCACCATTAGGACGCGCGAAGCATCCCCCAATTGCATTTTGCACTGCAGTTGATGGCTCTACCTCCTCGACAATTAGGGTGACGCCTCCCATTCGTTATCTCATGCTGCGCAACCGGTGCCTATTTGGCAACAACAGCTAACTGCGAGGACCCATCCAGTTTCGTCGAAATAATGTAATGGAGCATTCTTTAATGAGACTTGCTGGCAATTCATATTGGATGAGGCAGCTGGGCATGTATCTCATCCTTTCCTTCCAGCCAAAGCGTTTTCCTGATGATGCCGACACATGCAATCACATCTCCCCGCCCGCTGACAACCTCCTAAAAGCACGCGCGGAACTTCTTGATCTGATCCGCCACATGCGTCAGTTGGCACATAGCGGATGCCCCTTGAGAACACCCTAACCCTTTCCCGCCATTAGCCCAACTCTTCACCGCACCCCACCCCCTTTCCCTCCCCCTCCCTAGCCACGCGACGCGAATTAATTTCCGGATCATCGTCCTACTTACCCGCATCAGCAAGCTTAGCTGCACCCTTTCCACCATTTCCCCCGCACTTCACATCACCGCACCGCCATGCCTCTCCTCTCTTTCCCCGTTGTCACCCTTGAACTACACCCGCTAGAGCCAATGCTTATCCGGCGACTCCCTGGCTGGACCCTGCAGTATTGCCCGCCCGAACAGTCTGTCATCAAAAGAGGTCTCGTGGTCCAGATCATGTCCCCGGATACGATCAGACACCTGCTGCCCTCGCCTGCCCAACGCCCAACATTTTTAGTGACGGTACCCAGAGCCATAGCGTATCGATTTCGACTAATATCTTTTTTCTGCGAAGAGGTTAATAGGAGGGGGGTTAAACGAACTACAAATCGTCTAAATAGCGCACTAATCTTCCCTCTAGAAACCCAGCAGACGTGATGTCCTACCAGGGCTGGTCGCTACCGTTCTCGAAGCGGGTCAGACTACTCGCTGTTCTGCCAGTTCCACGCGTCTCCTAGGGCCGCATCAACAAAGGACTAGGACCGCGACCTGTGAGGACTCCAACAGCCCAGTCGGCATGTCGTACGTACGCAGCAGCTGTACGGAAGCCACCTTGTGCAACGTCAGCTAGCTCTGCGGCTCGTTGCAGTACCGCTCGCTGCTGCTGCTGCTGCCGCGAGTGCCTTCACGTGGCGAGGGAGCTCCTGGTAACGCACCGCAGCCCCATCCGCCCCTCGTCGCCCGAGTGGGTGCGCAGCGGCGCCAGGACGCAACCAGCCACTGCCGGGAGGCGAGTGAGCCACGTCATGAGTCAAGTCACGTTACGCGTCCAAACATGTCGGCCGGGAGGGAGGTGGGGCAAGAGGCTAACTCTAGAGTGGCTGCACGAGTCGTGGGCACAGCAGCTAGAGAGTTCGCAGGTAACCCGCAGCAAGGCGAACTACCGTCTCTGTATCCGTCCACGTCACCTAGGGCCAACACGCCCATCACGCTTGCACATGTTGACACGTTGGTGCAGCCCAGCCGAGCACTTCGCACCAAAACATTCCCGGTTAGCAGAAGCGGTAATACCCCGTTACGGTCCTCACGGACCTCAGTCCCCAATTAATGTTTCAGAGGAAATGGTGTTGATAAACACCGTCATCCTGTTGCGGAATCTGGGCCTCCTCCCGCCCAGTCACAAGCCTCACAATCGGTCACAATCCCCTTGTAGCAACCACGGTGCTGCCCATGGATTTGGCAGCTGCATGATGGCACTACGTAGGACCGACACACGCGACAGCTGCCAGGGTGTCTCACGTGCTGCTTCGGACCACCTACCCCCTAACCTCATAGCTCCAGTAGCTACGCAATCCAGTCGCTTCTTGCACAATGAATGTGCAAGGCCCATAGAAGCATTGTTCAGGGACTGGAAAATACACACTGCCTCCCAGCGTGCTGTGCCCCCCCCCCGTTTCTTCCCACCAAGACCACCAGCGCAGCTACCCAAAAGCTAGCAACTAGCCCCGGTGCACCGCTGCTGCACGATATCCTGTCACCGCTGCTAGGTGCCACGCTCCGTCGCGTCAGTACTCCTCGGCTTGCTTCGCCTTTCCAAGCTCCCGATGGGGCACGTGATTATCCACCCCACCGCCACCGCAACGCGACAGCCTGGCAAAGCAAGGCATTTTCGGCACCATTCTGCGCAAGCCTTCAGTTTTAGCAATGGACGGCTATGGCTGGAGGTCCTCAGTGCCAGGGGAGCTCGGCGAAGATTTGATAGCTTGGCATGCTTGTTGTGAAGAGCACTGCAAGCGCTTGTAGGAGAAAGACAGATGAAACAAGCGGGCGAAGTCTAGTAGTGAAATTAGGTGCTACGTGGCCAGAGGGAAGATAACGATAACTAGATGGCCATATCGCTTACATGCATACTGTACCGGTATCAACGACCGGGATAACCCAACGCCGTACTTAAAGCTCGTGAATTCTAGAATTCAGATGAGCAACGAGTGAAGCTGATGACCCGTCTCGCAAGTTTGCTGCACCCGTTACAGTCTTTCTTTGAGGAGCTCGGGAGACGCAAATCATTCCTAGCAGCGACCCATGTCACAGCGGCAATCCATGCATTTGCTGAACGAGGCCTCGACCATTTCGGGGGCACTAGTATGGTCACCGGACATAGTGGACAACGTCGTGCGCTTCCTGTGCCCCAATGAGGTCGCGTGCACTATCCGCTTGTTGGACAAAGCAACTTCGCTGCAGTTCGGCCAGTACAGGACTGTTCGGCTTTCTGATCCATCACCTCACCACGCATTTAAGGATCGCTGGGGCGTGCCAGGCGCCATGCGGTCGCTCACTCTCCTACGGCGGCAGCAGCTTGTATGCCTAACAGCGGCCAGCGGCAGTCTGCCCAACCTGGAAGTGGCGTTTGAGGGTGCGGGTTTTGTCTTCAGGGCCTCGACATTTGATGACGCCAGCACGGATGCCCTCGCCGGTGCTGCAGCCGCTGAGCGGCTGGAGGTGTGCCAGTGGCTTCGGCAGCGTGGCTACCTCTGGGGCAAGTCGCTGGCCGCAGCAGCACTGGCAGGCCACCAGGTGGTGTGCGAGTGGCTGCTGGACAACGGCTGCCCCTGGGATGATGAAGCCATCTACGCTGCTGCCCGCGGCGGCCACGTGGGCCTGGTGGAGTGGCTGATGGAGCGAAACCCCATCAAGGACACAGTTAGTCCATTGTCGCTTATATTGGAGGTGGCTGAGGGCTGTGACCTGGCGACTCTGGAACGGTTTCACAGCGAGTTCCGGGGGGAGCAAGGAGGGGCGGCCGATGATTACGGGATGACGTTGTGGGCCGCTGCCAGCAGCCCCACAGCGGACTGGCAGGCCAAGGTCGAGTGGCTGGAGGGGCAGGGCTACCAGCGCAGTCCCGAAATCTGTTGTCGGGCCGCTGCCCAACCGGACGCACTAGACCGCCTGAAGTGGCTGCGGCAGCGGGGCTACCCGGCTGATGAGGTCTCCCTTGTGAAGGTCGCCGGAACTGGCAACTTGGTTGCTGTACAGTACCTGCTGACGGAGGGTGTAGGAGCCGGCGGGGACAAGCGCGCTGGACGTGAAGCCGCTCGAGGTGGCCACCTGGCCGTCCTGGAAGCCCTGCACGCCCACGGCTGCCCCCTGGATGCCTCACTTATTGCCAGAGTCGCAGCCTCTGGTGGGCACCTGGCAGTGGTGGCCTGGGCGGTGGAGACGCTCGGTGCCACGGTAGCGAGTATCGGCACCGACGAGGCAGCCATGTCAGGCAGTGTGGAGCTGCTGTCCTGGCTGCACGAGCACGGCTGCGAATGGGATTACGCCTTTGGCTTCGCTGCAGAGAGTGGCTGCGAGGAGGCGCTGGAGTGGCTGGTGGATCACGGCTGCCCCATGAAGGTGGGTGTTGCATGGCGCGAGACCCGTGGGCTGATGGCGGCTGGCCGGTTTGTTCGTTGGCTTAGGCTTCCGGCTTGTGAAGCTGTGGACATGATGTGAGGGGGCATGGTGAGGCGATGGTGAACCAACCAACTAGCGAACGTAATGACTGCCGTACAGCTGCGAAGTTATTTGGGCGCAGTTCCGTGGTCCTGCTCGCGGGAATGTTGGGGCTGATGTGGGCGACCGCAGCCCTCCTAGGGGAGGGGTCACTGGAGTAGCTGCCAGGGTGATGGCTGCCGGCTTGCACTTGCACGGTGGGTTCGGTTCGGGAGGGGTTGCGTCAGCCGGGGTGGTGCTGCTGTGCGTGAGGGACCAAGGGGGGCGCAGGGCCGAGCAGGAGGTCGCAGAGGGACATGGAGGGCTACCGAAATCAAAGACATTCTGCACCAGCCCCAACGAAGCTGGATAGGGGTTCCGAGGGTTTCAATTTCTCAGGAGAAGGACGATGACGGCCTGAAGCGGCTAAAGGGTGTGGGTGGAGTAGGCGGGATGGGTTAGGGCGGGTCTGGCGTTGTTGTCCCAATTAAACCTCTGGGAGAACGCATCCGGTGGTTTCTGCCAGCAACTGCCCACGTCTCGTCTCGCCAGGTGATCCCTCAACGCAACATCCCTCCCTCATCCTCAGGACGACGGCAGCGCCTACTTGGTCGCTGCTCAGAACGGCGACCTGACCACACTGCGCTGCTTGCGGCGGCTGGGCTGCCCCTGGAGCTCCGACAGGGAGGCCTTCATGTCCTCGGTCTTGAAGAGCTGTGCGTTTCCCCTGCTGCGCTGGCTGGTAGAAGCGGGCTACCCGGTGAATTGGAATACGGCAGTGAAGGCGGCGGGCCGGTGGAGGGGGGAGGATCGGCACGAGGTGCAGGCATGGCTGGCAGCCGAACGGAAGCGGCAGCTAGGTACACAGCAGTAGCAGATGTCGCGACACTCATGGTGGCAGTAGCATATTCCCCGGGCGCCCAGGGAGTTCATGCTCTGCAGGACCGACCGATGGCCCTCGTGGTTGCCTGGTGTGGTAATTGTTTTGTTGCTTGGTTTGGATGCGGTGGTCCGGGTGTCATGGCCGCACTGGCAAGGGCGACTCAGGACCCCAAGTGCGGCGTGGGTTTCGCAATCTTGTGTCTCGATGGGAGGAGGTGTGGCAAACGGCTGTGGCGCCTCACTTCATTGAGCCCGGGGCTGAGCGCTGATCGAGTGCTGGTGGAGCATTGCGCCCCCTGCCTTGCCAGTGACCTTGTGCATGGCCGGGGAGTGGCAGGTGGTGGAGCGGTGTTGCCAGGAGGTCCCTCTGGAGACGTGAAACATGTGAGGGATGGTGGTGGAGGTAGGCGCTGTGTCCACCCACCCGCTCCTGTTTCCGGCCCCACTCCCGCCCCCACTCTTGCCCCCACCCTTGGGTACAATTCTACAGCCTCCTTCCTCCTACGCCGTTGTTGTATCTGGACAGAGACCCCATGTGCAGTGGTGGGGGTTACTGCTGGTTGGAGGCCAGGGGCGGGGTTAGCGGTCGGTGCAGTTGGTGCACTGTGTGGGTGATCCCCAGCCAGGGCGGTCAGGGCGGGGCAGGTGCACTCCTACATGTAGGCCTGTCAGGTGGGTTTCTGGGGCATGACGCCACGACGCCATTGCTGCTGCTGCCCGGACACAAACCCTCACTCCGTCATGTGGGGACATGGTACTGGGAACGATGTGCTGAATGCTGCTGCCAGTCGTTATTACGCAAGGTTTGGGTACTTAGCTGCCTTCCGTTCAACAGCAGTGACAACTTAACGCGAGAGGTGGTACAAGCTCAGGACGCAGTCCGTGTCACCGAGTAAACCAGCCAGGACGCGAACATTCTTCCGAATTGCTTCGTGGGTTGTGGAAAAACGGTGAGATCAGCAGTTTGCCGCCACCCGTGTGATGGCCCGGAACCGCTGGGCAGTAGTAGTAGTAGTAGTAGTGGTACGCGTTACTGTGGGTTCCAGATCAAAAAGCAGAACCATCAGGCACATCAGCTGAAGGATCTGATCATGGGGGGCACCGCAGCTTGAGACAGGGAGCTCCGCCGCGCCCCTCATGACCCGCCCTGTGGACACCTGCGTAAGGCCCGGCTACACATGCAACACAACGCAAAGGTGGCCTTCAGCGATCCTCCCTTGACCATCAGGTATTCCCACAGCGGGTGTTTCATGGGTGGCCTGGGAGGGAACGGCGTGCCATGTGTGCAGGGTAAGAGCTCCACCCGTCTTCACCCAGTGGAGCTGCATGGAGTCAACACAGTGCCCAAGGTGCCGTCTGTTAAAGCGGTGCCAACCATTAACGCGACCACTCGTTAACCATCGGTGCCCCTCGCACCACACGTCAACACACACACGAGGTGCGAGAAGCGCCACCAGGCTGCCACGTCAGCATCACCACCCACCAGGCCGCCACGTCAGCATCGCCACCAACCAGGCCGAAGCCCAGCAAGCCCCTCCTGGTGGCGGTTCGCCGCCTCTTGTGAGTGTGGATCCAATCGTGTAGCACAGCGCCGCCAGGCAGCATGCGCTCCTGCCGTCGCCGCCTCACCCGCCTGCCCGGCCCGCCTCCAGCCTCCCCCGCAAACCCACCCATCCCGCCCGCCTGCACCCCGGCCCCTCCTCCCCCGTCCGGCCCACCCACCTTCGTCGAGTCAGTTTTTGCGGCCGCCACCCCAAGTCCAGTAGCCTGCGCGCGCGTCCAGGTGTCCGAAGGCAACGCACCAGCTACACTTCCCATCTCGAGTTACCGGCTCTTTTATGTAACCCCACCGGCCCCTCCTACAGCCCGGGCCGCCCCCCCGCTTCGTGCCCTCAGCAGCTGCTCCACCAGGGCTGTGCTCCATGTTCACACGTTGGCACAGCCCAGCCGAGCACTTGGCACCAAACCATTCACGATGAGCAGAAGTGGGAATGCACCGTTACAGGCGTCCTCACGGACCTCAGTCCCCAATTAATGTTTCAGAGGAAATGGTGTTGATAAACACCGTCATCCTGTTGCGGAATCTGTGTCTCCTCGGTGAGTTCCGCCGCCGGGTTGGGCTCTTGTTTTGTTCCTGACGCCCCCTGGTGCCCCCTGCCCGCATGCTTCGCGTCGACTCCCATCACCACCCGCTCTGGGCCCTGGCCAGGTGAGTTCCGCCGCCGGGTTGGGCCCCTGTTTTGTTTGCTCTTTGCTAGTCGTTGCGTTCTTGTCTGCGGGCACCGGGACCTGCGTCTAGGCTTTCGCGTCCCCCATGGCGGCGCGGCGCGGCTTCGGCCTCCTACCACGGACGCCGGCGGACCTCTGGTAATTTCCGGCTTCCTCACGACGTCCGCAACATTACGGTCAGTATTCGGGCGGGTCGGGACCGTGCCGCGCTGTCCGCTCTCCCATCGCTCACCGCCTCCCCCAGTTCTCCAGCTAGCGCCCGAAACCGTTTCCGCGAAACGTTTCCGTGCGTCGCGCGGGGTCCTCGCTCCCTTTCGTCTCGCCGCAGCCGATTTAGCTTAGCCACCGAAGGTCGACGTACGACCACCGCCTATCGTCTCCTCACCCCAGTCCTACAGCATGCATCTCGAAACGTGTTTCCTAAACGGTTTTTTCTGGCATCCACGGGTCTTCCTCGAAACCTCCCCCCCACCTGCGCGAAGATGCGGTGGCCGCCGCCTTGGCCACCACCACCACCACCGCCACTGCCACCACCACCGCCACTGCCACTGCCACCGGCGCTGCTGTCTTCGCTGTCACTGTCACTGCCGCGGGAGGGAGGTAGACGCAGTAGGTAGGTGGGTGGAGGAGGGATGGAGGACGAGGCAGGAGGGATGGAGGACGAGGCAGGAGGGATGGAGGACGAGGCAGGAGGGATGGAGGACGAGGCAGGAGGGATGGAGGACGAGGCAGGAGGACGTGGCAGGAGGGATGGAGGACGAGGCAGGTGGTGGTGGCTCAAGAGCTGGAGGGGGCAACCCTGCCCGACCGGGGCCAGCGCGAGGCTAGCGGCGGGTCAAGGCAGGGCGCGGACGAGGAGCGGGGCTGGGCGGCCGGGAGACAGGAGGTGACGTCTGCCCGCCCTCGCAGCTGTCGGAAGATACGCCGACAAACTTTGCGATCATGGGTATTGCTGCTCGTACTGCCCGTACTGCTCGTACTGCACGTGCCACACCAGCACCGCGGCCCACCGGACGGCCCCACGTTCCCCGTCACGCCGTGCCGCACCCCACCGCCTCAAACCCACCTGCATGCGCTTCCTCAGAGCCCTCGCCGCGTGGGCCGCCTCGGGCGCAGCGCGCCCCTCCCCCCTCCCTGGAGCCGCCCCCGCCGCCTCCCTGCGGCCCCCCTGCCCCCCCTGCCCGGCTGCGAAGAAGTCCTCCTCGTCGCTGTCCGCGTCCTCCCGCACCGCCCCCAGGCCGTGAGACCACGACACGTCCGCCGCCGCCGCCCCCGCTGCCGCCTCGTCCCGTTCCGCCCCCTGCCAGCCGGCAGCCACCTCGGGCAGCTCTGGGGGTCACAAGCGGGGGGGGGCACCTGGTGGGTAGGGGTTGGGGGGTGCTGTGCTGGCGTGACAGCGGAGTGCAGGAGGGTGGTGTTGGGGGTGGTGTTGGGGGTGGTGTTGGGGGTGGTGTTGGGGGTGGTGTTGGGGGTGGTGTTGGGGGTGGTGTTGGGGGTGGTGTTGGGGGTGGTGTTGGGGGTGGTGTCCCTCCCCACAGTAGTAATTTACGCTTTTCCCATGCGGTACGTTGATGCACGGGTTACCCCCCGTCACACCACCAGCCCCCCCACCACCGCCTCCCCGCTCCTCCTCCACCCCACACCCCCTCGTATCACCCCTTACCTCCGCCTCCCTCCCGCCTCCCCTCCCACCAACCCCACCCCTCCCCCCACCCACCCCACTCATCCTCCGCCAGCCCCTCGGTGTCCACGTCACCATCCGTACTCATCGCCGCAGCGCCGCCGCCGCGGCCTCCGCCACTGGAGCTGCCGGCGGCGGCGGCAGCGGTGGCGGCGGCTGCTGCTGCGGTAGGGTTGTACGGCGGATATGGTGCAGGTGCCGTGCAGCAGCATGGAGTACCGGGTGGCGTTGGAGCCGTCCTCCTCCGCCGCCGCGACCACCTCCAGGAAGGACAGCACGACGAACTCCTTCTCGGCGGGGCATTTGCCGCCGCCGCCGTCGCCCTTTCCGTCCCCCCGCTTGTCTCCTGAGGTGCAGGGCAGCGGCGCCACCGTGATGGCGGTGTGGTAGTGGCCGGGTGCCAGGCGCATGGACATGACCTGCTGCAACGTGTCCGCGTGGATGACTCGCAGGCAGTTGTCGCCTCCAGGGAGGGACTCGCACAGCGCCAGCAGGAAGTGGCTGGCGGGGGGGTAGGACAGGAGGTGGATGGTCTCGCCTGTGTGTGGGGGGGGGGAGGGGGCGTTCCGGGTGGGGGTGGGGATTGCCGGTGTGACGGTTGCTCTGTGGGTGGTTGATTCGGTTAGGCCTGCGCCATGAAGCTGGCTGGTATGAAGTCCACGGTATAAATGCGATGGTGGTGCAAGGCGACTGGTGTTGCAATCCGAAGGGGCCGTGGTAGACGCCTCGTCTCTTCCACCACCCCCGAGTGAGAGCTACCCCAACGCAATCGAGCTGCCAGCTGGTCCCCGAAGCAATCCCGCCAACCCACTCCCACTGCAACTCCGCCGAACCTCCCCCTCGCCATCATTTATTCCGGCCCCGGGCACTTTGCCGCCTGAGCCATCGCCACCCACCCACCCACTCACCCACCCACGAAGGCGGTGCTCCATCTGAGCCTGACCCGTGGGTCCAAGCGCCCGAACAGCAGCTGCCCCTCGCGCGTCACCCAGCACGCGCTGCCCGGCATGGCGGCGGTGCTGACGTGGCACAGCGCCTGCAGGCTGTCCGAACCGTGCACCCGCACCACCGCCACCAGGTGCTCCAGGGGGGCCCAGCGGGACCCCACCGCCGCCGCCGCCGTCGGCTTCGACCGCACCATCGCCCCCGAGCTGGAGGGCAGCTACACGCCGCTGCCGCCGCCGGCGGGCCTCCCCGGCTCCGAAACCAACGCCGCCGCCGTCGACGCCACCGGCTGTAGCTCCCCCGCCAGCTGGCTGATGCGTAGGCTGTAGCCGGGCCCCACGTCCCAGCAGCCGCTCCGCCCAGTCTGCGGCGCCGCCAGCTGCCACATCGCCAGCTGCCCTGTGTTGGTGGCGGCCATCAGCACCGGCGGCAGCCCCCCCGGCAGCTCCCTGAGGGCCAGCGAGCGGGGGGTCTCGTCCACCCCCAGCTGCAGCTGCAGCAGCGGCCGGCCCAGGTCGGCTACTGCCGCCACCTCCACTCGGTTGCTGATCCACTGACCCATGAGGACAAGGGTAGCGTCCGCCTCTTCCTGAGGAGCTTCCGATCCGGATGCTGCTGCTGCTGCTGAGGTTGTGGGCGGGTGCGGCACAGCGCCAGGAGGCCGCAGCGGCACAGCGCCAGGAGGCCGCAGCGGCACAGCGCCAGGAGGCCGCAGCGGCACAGCGCCAGGAGGCCGCAGCGGCACAGCGCCAGGAGGCCGCAGCGGCACAGCGCCAGGAGGCCGCAGCGGCACAGCGCCAGGAGGCCGCAGCGGCACAGCGCCAGGAGGCCGCAGCGGCACAGCGCCAGGAGGCCGCAGCGGCACAGCGCCAGGAGGCCGCAGCGGCACAGCGCCAGGAGGCCGCAGCGGCACAGCGCCAGGAGGCCGCAGCGGCACAGCGCCAGGAGGCCGCAGCGGCACAGCGCCAGGAGGCCGCAGCGGCACAGCGCCAGGAGGCCGCAGCGGCACAGCGCCAGGAGGCCGCAGCGGCACAGCGCCAGGAGGCCGCAGCGGCACAGCGCCAGGAGGCCGCAGCGGCACAGCGCCAGGGCGGAGAGCTGCGCGGGGGGTGGGAGCTGGGAGAGCTGCGTGATGGTTCCGGAGCGGAGATCCACCCGCAGCAGCTGCAGGCGGCTGCGGCTGGCGGCTGCGAGCAGGGAGCCGCTGTGGGCGGCCAGGGAGAGAGGCTCTGGAGTGGGGAAGAGGGGATGGGCAGGGGTGGCCGGAGGGTATGACCGGGCCTCAGAGGCAGGCACCTGGTAGGCACCTGAACGAAGATGCCGGACCACCCGCCGCCAGGGTGGCAAGCAAACCCCGTTTACACGATATAGGAGGAAGAGGCTGCACCCTAGTCGGCCAGGTGCTTGTTGTGAGGAGCCGGACTCACACGGTGAGAGCCACTCCGCCGCCAGCCCCCCGCCAGATGACAGCGGCTCCAGAACCCGGATGCTACCCTGCAGGGGGGTAGCGGGCGGCGTCGTGCGGGCGGGGAGCGTCAGGAGGGGTGGGGGGGAGTGGGAGCGCTGCAGGAAGTGCCGGTCCGCCACCTGGAACCGGCGGGAGGGAGGAGGCGCGGCGGCGAGGGAGGTGAGAGCTGATGTGACGCAAAGACGACCCGCATACACAACATTGGACATGTGGTAGCGGGTGGCGAGGAGGGGGGAGAGCTGCTCCCCCCTGCCGCGGCTCCCACCTGCAGCACCTGCACCAGCCGCAGCCCCCCCACGTCAGCCACCAGCAGCGAGGGCGCAAGGTGGTCCAGCCCGGGTAGCTCGACCTGGGGGGGCCGAGAAGACCCGGTTACAAGACATGGGGCGGGGGCGGGGGGAGGGGGGGAGCGAGGAGGTGAGTTGGTTGTGGTGGCGGGTGGCGGTGCCGCTCAACACGCCGGGTCCAGGCAGGGGCCATCCAGCCTGCATGGGGACTACACGATGGGCGCACTCAGGGCGGCAGGCGCAGGGGCGGTCAGACGGCGGTCGGATCCGACGGCGCCAGCTGGATCGCAAATACACTCCACGCGCGGACCTGCGCCCTGCATTGTCGTACAACTGCACCTGTACCGGCCCCCACCCTCCCGCCCACCTCACCCCACCTCACCCCCTTCCCTCCGTGTCAAACCCGACGCGCACCTGGCAGAAGTCCCCCCCGCCGGCCCCCTCCCCCTGGCTAGCCACCGACAGGAGGTCCGTCCTGGAGGCCGCCTCGAAGCTGAAGGCGATGTGGGTGTGCCAGCAGCCGCCGGGCGGGGCCCCCCTGCCCCCCGGTGGGTCGGAGGTGCTGGTTTCGGAGTCACCCAGTCGCAATGCAAACATGCGGCAGCCGTCCTGCGGGGGAGGTGAGCGGAAGGGCGGGGGGCGGGTTGGAAGGGATGGCGCTTGAGGAAAGGGAGTTGTAGGATTCGAGGTTTTAAGGACATCGGGGCGTTTTAGGAGTTTGACGGCGTGGAGACTAGTTGGGTTGGCGGCGGACGAGGTACGCTGAGGTCGGGGACTGCGCAGCGCAGCTTCGAGTGTCCCCGACCTCAGCGTACCTGAGGTCGGGGACACCGAGGTCCCAACGGCACAAGTTGAAAGCCTGAAGGTCTGAAAGGCCGCCCTCCCCCCGCCTCCAGTTTTGCCCCGGTCCACCTCTAGCTGCAGTACGCCACTATGGACGAGCAGTCCGCCCTGTACGACATGATGCCGACCCACCGGCACTTGCGGCCCCTCCGCCCTGTACGGCTGCAGCCCGGCGGCCAGACGCGCGCGGATGAGGCGGTAGCGGCGCCGCTGCCGCAGCTCGCGACGACCCACGGGTCGTCCGCCCCTGAGAGGGAACATCAGGGGTGTGTGGTGCGGGCCGTGTTGGGGAGAAAGGTATGGGGGGTGAAGGTATGGGGTAAAGGCATGTAGTAAAGATCTTCCCACCTGCCCCGCCGCCGAGTCCACGGGTTTCATCCCTTACCCGCACCCACCCACCCACCCACACCGGCCCCTTGATCCCTCCCCCCCCCGGCCCCCTCTCTCACCCGACGAGTCCGTCAGCACCGTCGCGTCCGTGACTGGCGCCAGGCTCTTGATGGCGGCCACCTCAGCCAGCGGCCAGTGCAGCAGCGCCGCAGAGGGCGGGGCGGCGGAGAAGGGCGGCGGGGCGGAGGGTGACGTGTCGGCGGCCGGCACTGAGAGGACCTGGGGGGGCCGCGGTGTGGGAGGGCTGGGCCGGGATCGTGCACCGTGGTATTTTCTTCAGCATGCGCTTGCAGTGCTCTGCACGACAAGCGGTTGGACTGGGTCAAGGCTGCCAGTTGGCATGACGAAACGAAGGACCGGAAGGGAGGGGAGGTGAGGGAGACACGATCACGGGTCGTGGTGCAGGGAAGGTACGGCAAACCGTACGGCAACGAAACGCGTGGTCCGCTGGCGTCCGTCCCCCTGTTGGACCTCATTTCGCATTTCGGGCGCAGCAGGCAGGACGTCCAGGGGGGGTCCCAGGTCGCAGCCGGTTCGCAAAAACGCACTCGCGTTTTTGCAGCGCCTGCGCCGAACCTTGGCGACCGTGTACTACTCGGCCGGCAACCCTCCCCCTCCCCTCCCTCCCTTGTCCCTTGCAACCCCTGCCTTCCCCCCCCTCCCTCTCCTCCCGCCCTCCCTGCCTCCCTCCCCTCCCGCCCTCGCCCTCTCTCCCCGCCAAAGTGAGGGCACGCAGGCGGGCACCGCAACAGAGCCGCCCTCCTCCGGCCCCCCCCCGGGGCCATCAAATAAACCCCCTCCCCCCGCACCTTCCGGCTTGTGCAGCACCGCCAGCAGCGGCTGCTCGTACGCGTCGCGATCCGCCGGCGGCATGAAGCACATGGACTGCACGTGAGCCATGTGCTGCATGACGTACAGCGGGTCCGAGCCTGCCGTGTACGGGAGAAGATGAGGGGGCGGCGCCAAAAGGAGTTGTTGGTGCCGCCGCGGGTGTCGGGCACAGAGAGCCACATCTCCCAACAATTGTCCCCGCCCATGGTGCGTGATGCGGTGATGGGGGTCCATGTGTTCGATGAGCAAACTCAGAGCAGTAACTCTTGCAACGGTCAGTGTGGTGGAGTGGTGGTGATGTGGTGGTGTTGCTTAGCGGCGCATGGCGCACCTTGTGGTAGGCCATAGATGGGCGTGTCGGAGATCTGCACCGCCACGCCCACCAGCAGCGGCTGCCCGCAGCTTGAGCTGCTGCCGCCGCCGGCAGAAGCGGCGGATCCCTCGCCTGAGCTGGCGGCTGATGCGTGCAGCGTCACCACGTGCAGCAGGCCCATGTGGGCGGCCACCACCACCACGCCGCGGGCGCCGCTGGTCGCTGACAAGCGCCGGGACACCGGCGCCATACCGCTGCTGCAGACGCCCTGAAGCCGCTTGTGCATCAGGCCGTATCGCATGAGGCACCGGCAGCGTGAGGCAAGCGACCTCGACGAGCAGGAATCTGCCCGGCGATGACGGCAACGATGACCCCGCCGGAAGCCGCGCTTGCCGCGTTTGCGGCATGAGGGTGAACAAGGCGCAGCGTCCGTCATAAGTGAATAAAAGTAATGCGTCTGTGCTGTCCGGTCCGAAGAGGTGCCGCGACGACGGCACCAGGTCCATGTGCTCGACGCGCTCAAACAACTGGAAGGTTTGCTGCACCTCAAGCGACCCATCAACCGGCTCCCATAGCTGCAGGTAGTCGCCGCAGTTGACGAGCAGCTGCTGCGGTTCGGAAGTCCCGACGGACGCGTGTCGTTCACCAGTAGGACGCGCGAAGCATCCCCCAATTGCATTTTGCACCGCAGTTGATGGCTGAACCTCCTCAACAATTAGGGTGACGCCTCCCTTCGTCATCTCATGCTGCGCAACCGGTGCCTATTTGGCAACAACAGCTAGCTGCGAGGACGGAGGACCCATCCCGTTTCGTTGAAATAATGTAATGGAGCATTCGTTAATGATGATAGCTGGCCATTCATATTGAATGAGGCAGCCCGGCATGTATGATGTATCTCATCCTTTCCTTCCAGCCAAAGCGTTTTCCTGATGGTGCCGACACATGCAGTCACATCTCCACGCCCGCTGACAAACTCCTAACAGCACGCGCGAAACTTCTTGATCCGATCCACCACATGCGTCAGTTGGCACATCGCGGATGCCCCTTGAGAACACCTGAACCCTTTCCCGCCATTTTCCCAACCCTTCACCGCACCCCAACCCCTTTCCCTCCCCCTCCCTAGCCACGCGACGCGAATCAGTTTTCGGATCACCGTCGTAGTTACCCGCATTAGCAAGCTTAGCTGCACCCTTTCCACCATTTCCCCCGCACTTCACATCACCGCAACGCCATGCCTCTCCTCTCTTTCCCCGCTGTCACCCTTGAATTACACCCGCTAGAGCCAATGCTTATCCGGCGACTCCCTGGCTGGACCTTGCAGTATTGCCCGCCCGAACAGTCTGTCATCAAAAAGCAGTATCGTGGTCCAGATCATGTCCCCGGATATGATCAGACACCTGCTGCTCTCGCCTGCCAAACGCCCAACATTTTTAGTGAAGGCACCCAGAGCCATAGCGTATCGATTTCGACTAATATCTTTTTTCTGCGAAGATGTTAGTAGGAGGGGGATTAGATTAGCTACAAATCGTTTAGTTAGCGCACTAATCTTTCCTCTAGAAACCCAGCAGACGTGATGTCCTACCAGGGCTGGTCGCTACCGCTCTCGAAGCGGGTCAGACTACTTACTGTTCTGCCAGTTCCACGCGCCTCCTAGGGCCGCATCAACAAAGGACTAGGATCGCGACCTGTGAGGACTCCAACAGCCCAGTCGGCATGTCGTACGCAGCAGCTGTACGGAAGCCACCTAGCGCAACGTCAGCTAGCTCTGCGGCTCGTTGCAGTACCGCTCGCTGCTGCTGCTGCTGCTGCCGCGAGTGCCTTCCCGTGGCGAGGGAGCTCCTGGTAACGCACCGCAGCCCCATCCGCCCCTCGTCGCCCGAGTGGGTGCGCAGCGGCGCCAGGACGCAACCAGCCACCGCCGGGAGGCGACTGAGCCACGTCATGAGTCAAGTCACGTTACGCGTCCAAACATGTCGGCCGGGAGGGAGGTAGGGCGAGAGGCTAACTCTAGAGTGGCTGCGCGAGTCGTGGGCACAGCAGCTTGAGAGTTCGTAGGTAACCCGCAGCAAGGCGAACTACCGTCTCTGTATCCGTCCACGTCACCTAGGGCCAACACGCCCATCACGCTTGCACATGTTCACACGTTGGCACAGCCCAGCCGAGCACTTTTCACCAAACCATTCACGCTTAGCAGAAGCGGGAATGCACCGTTACAGGCGTCCTCACGGACCTCAGTCCCCAATTAATGTTTCAGAAGAAATGGTGTTGATAAACACCGTCATCCTGTCGCGGAATCTGGGTCCCCTCCCGCCCAGTCACAAGCCTCACAATCGGTCACACCCCCCGTTGGTACAACCAACCACGGTGCTGCCCATGGATTTGGCAGCTGCATGATGGCACTACGTGGGACCGACTCACGCGACAGCTGCCAGGGTGTCCCACGTGCTGCTTCGGACCCTAACCTCATAGCTCCAGTAGCTACGCAATCCAGTCGCTTCTTGCACAATGAATGTGCAAGTCCCATAGAAGCATTTTATAGGGACTGGAAAATACACACTGCCTCCCAGCGTGCTGTGGCCCCCCCCGTTTCTTCCCACCAAGACCACCAGCGCAGCTACCCAAAGCTAGCAACTAGCCCTGGTGCACCGCTGCTGCACGATATCCTGTCACCGCTGCTAGGTGCCACGCTCCGTCGCGTCGGTACTCCTCGGCTTGCTTCGCCTTTCCAAGCTCCCGATGGGGCACGTGATTATCCACCCCACCGCCACCGCAACGCGACAGCCTGGCAAAGCAAGGCATTTCCCCCTTTCTGCGCAAGCCTTCAGTTTTAGCAATGGACGGCTATGGCTGGAGGTCCTCGGTGCCAGGGGAGCTCGGCGAAGTTATGATAGCTTGGCATGCTTGTTGTGAAGAGCACTGCAAGCGCTTGTAGGAGAAAGAAGCGGGCGAAGTCTATTAGTGGAATTACGTGCTACGTGGCCAGAGGTGCTACGTGGCCAGAGGGAAGATAACGATAACGAGATGACCATATCGCTGACATGCATATCAACGACCGGGATAACCCAACGCCGTACTTAAAGCTCGTGAAGTCTGGAATTCAGATGAGCAACGAGTGAAGCTGATGACCCGTCTCGCAAGTTTACTGCACCCGTTACAGTCTTTCTTTGAGGAGTTCGGGAGACGCAAATCATTCCTAGCAGCAACCCATGTCACAGCGGCAATCGATGGATTTTCTGGACGAGGCCTTGACCATTTCAGGGGCACTAGTATGGTCACCGGACATAGTGGAGAACGTCGTGCGCTTCCTCTGCCCCAATGAGGTCGCGTGCACTATCCGCTTGTTGGACAAAGCAACTTCGCTGCAGTTCGGCCAGTACACGACTGTTCGACTTTCTGATCTATCACCTCACCACGCATTTAAGGATCGCTGGGGCGTGCCAGGCGCCATGCGGTCGCTCACTCTCCTACGGCGGCAGCAGCTTGTATGCCTGACAGCGGCCAGCGGCAGTCTGCCCAACCTGGAAGTGGCATTTGAGGGTGCGGGTTTTGTCTTCAGGGCCTCGACATTTGACGCCAGCACGGATGCCCTCGCCGGTGCTGCAGCCGCTGGGCGGCTGGAGGTGTGCCAGTGGCTTCGGCAGCGTTGCTGCCCCTGGGGCAAGTCGCTGGCCGCAGCAGCACTGGCAGGCCACCAGGTGGTGTGCGAGTGGCTCCTGGACAACGGCTGTCCCTGGGATGTTAAAGCCATCTACGCTGCTGCCCGCGGCGGCCACGTGAGCCTGGTGGAGTGGCTGATGGAGCGAAACCCCATCAAGGACACAGTTAGTCCATTGTCGCTTATAATGGAGGTGGCTGAGGGCTGTGCCCTGGCGACTCTGGAACGGTTTCACAGCGAGTTCTGGGGGGAGCAAGGAGGCGGGGCCGATGATTACGGGGTAACGGCGGGAGCTGCTGCCAGCAGCCCCACAGCGGACTGGCAGGCCAAGGTCGAGTGGCTGGAGGGGCAGGGCTACCAGCGCAGTCCCGAAATCTGTTGTCGGGCCGCTGCCCGACCGGACGCAGTGGACCGCCTGAGGTGGCTGCGGCAGCGGGGCTACCCGGCTGATGAGTTATCACTTGCTCAGGCCGCCCGCACCGGCAACCTGGCTGCTGTACAGTACCTGCTGACGGAGGGCGTAGGAGCCGGCGGGGTCGGATCTGCTGGAGCTGAAGCCGCTCGAGGTGGCCACCTGGCCTTCCTGGAAGCCCTGCACGCCCACGGCTGCACCGTGGATGCCTCATATATCGCCAGAGTCGCAGCCTCTGGTGGGCACCTGGCAGTGGTGGCCTGGGCGGTGGAGACGCTCGGTGCCACGATAGCGAGTATCGACGCCGGCGGCGCTTCCTATTCGGGCAGCGTGGAGCTGTTGTCCTGGCTGCGCGAGCGCGGATGCGAATGGAACCATCACACCTTCTGGTTCGCTGCAGAGGGTGGCTGCGAGGAGGCAGTGGAGTGGCTGGTGGATCGCGGCTGCCCCATGACGGTGGGTGTTGAATGGCGCGGGCCCCGTGGGCTGATGGCGGTTGGCCGGTTTGTTCGTTGACTTAGCGAGGCTTCCGGCTTGTGAAGCTGTGGACATGATGTGAGGGGGCATGGTGAGGCGATGGTGAACCAACCAACTAGCGAACGTAATGACTGCCGTACAGCTGCGGAGCGGGGCGCAGTTCCGTGATTCTGCACTCGGGAATGTTGGGGCTGATGTGGGCGACCGCAGCCCTCCTAGGGGGAGGTCACTGGAGTAGCTGCTAGAGCGATGGCTGCCGGCTTGCACTTGCACGGTGGGTTCGGTTCGCGAGGGGTTGCATCAGCCAGGGTGGTGCTGCTGTGCGGGGGACCAGGGGGGTGCTGCTGTGTGGGGGACCAGGGGGGTGCTGCTGTGTGGGGGACCAGGGGGGTGCTGCTGTGCGGGGGACTGGGGGGGGGATGGCCGAGCAGGGAGGTCGCAGAGGGACATGGTGGGCTACCGACATCAAAGACATCCGAACCAGGCCCAACGAAGCTGGATAGGGGGGCCGAGGGTTTCCCTTTCTCAGGAGAAGGACGATGACGGCCTGAAGCGGCTGAAGGGTGTGGGTGGAGTAGGCGGGATGGGTTAGGGCGGGTCTGGCGTTGTTGTCCGAATTAAACCTCTGGGAGAACGCATCCGGTGGTTTCTGCCAGCAACTGCCCACGTCTCGTCTCGCCAGGTGACCCCTCAACGCAACATCCCTCCCTCATCCTCAGGACGATGGCAGCGCCTACTTGATCGCTGCTCGGAAAGGCGACCTGGCCATGCTGCGCTGCTTGCGGCGGCTGGGCTGCCCTTGGGGCTCCGACAGGGAGGCCTTCATGTCCTCGGTCTTGAAGAACTGTAGATTTCCCCTGCTGCGCTGGCTGGTAGAAGCGGGCTACCCGGTGAATTGGAATACGGCAGTGAAGGCGGCGGGCCGGTGGAGGGGGGAGGATCGGCACGAGGTGCAGGCATGGCTGGCAGCCGAACGGAAGCGGCAGCTAGGTACACGGCAGTAGCAGATGTCGCGACACTCATGGTGGCAGTAGCATATTCCCCGGGCGCCCTGGGAGTTCAAGCTCTGCAGGACCGACCGATGGCCCTCATGCTTGCCTGGTGCGGTAATTGTTTTGTTGCCCGGTTTGGATGCGGTGGTCCGGTTGTCATGGCCGCACTGGCAAGGGCGACTCAGGGCCCCAAGTGCGGCGTGGGTTTCGCAATCTTGTGTCTCGATGGGAGGAGGTATGGCAAACGGCTGTGGCGCCTCACTTCATTGAGCCCGGGGCTGAGCGCTGATCGAGTGCTGGTGGAGCATTGCGGCCCCCTGCCTTGCCAGTGACCTCGTGCATGGCCGGGGGGTGGCGGGGGGTGGAGCGGTGTTGCCAGGAGGTCCCTCTGGAGACGTGGGACATGTGACGGATGGTGGTGGAGGAGGTAGGCGCTCTGCCCACCCACTCTGGGGGCGGGAGTGGGGCCGGAAGCTCCCGCGTCTGGCCCCAATCCCGCCCCCACCCTTGGGTACGATTCTACAGCCTCCTTCCTCCTATGCCTTTGTTGTATCTAGACAGAGACCCCACGTGCAGTGGTGGGGGTTACTGCTGGTTGGAGGCCAGGGGCGGGGTTAGCAGTCGGTGCAGTTGGTGCACTGTGTGGGTGATCCCCAGCCAGGGCAGTCAGGGCGGGGCAGGTGCACTCTACATGTAGGCCTGTCAGGTGGGTTTCTGGGGTAGGACGCCACGATGCCATTGATGCTGCTGCCCGGACACAAACCCTCACTCCGTCATGTGGGGACATGGTACTGGGAACGATGTGCTGAATGCTGCTGCCAGTCGTCATTACGCAAGGTTTGGGTACTTAGCTGCCTTGTCGTTCAACAGCAGTGACAGCTTAATGCGAGAGGTGGTACAAGCTCAGGACGCAGTCCGTGTCACCGAGTAAACCAGCCAGGACGCAAGCACCCTTCCGATCTGATTTGTGGGTTGTGGGGAAACGGTGAGATCAGTAGTTTGCCGCCACCCGTGTGATGGCCCGGAACCGCTGGGCAGTACTAGTAGTAGTAGCAGTACACGTTACTGTGGTTCCAGATCAAAAAGAAGAACCATCAGGCACATCAGCTGAAGGATCTGATCATGGGGGGCACCGCAGCTTGAGACAGGGAGCTCCGCCGTGCCCCTCATGACCCACACTGTGGACACCTGCGTCAGGCCCGGCTGCACATGCAACACAACGCAAAGGTGGCCTTCAGCGATCCTCCCTTGACCATCAGGTATTCATATTCTCATAGCGGGTGTTTAATGGGTGACCTGGGAGGGAGCAACGTGCTATTACCATGCGTGCACGGTAAGAGCTTCACCCCTCTTCACCCAGTGGAGCTGCATGGAGTGAACACAGTGCCCAAGGTGCCGTCTGTTAAAGCGGTGCCAACCATTAACGCGACCACTCGTCGACCATCGGTGCCCCTCGCACCACACGTCAACACACACACGAGGTGCGAGAAGCGCCACCAGGCTGCCACGTCAGCATCACCACCCACCAGGCCCAAGCCCAGCCAGCCCCTCCTGGAGGCGGTTCGCCGCCTCTTATGAGTGTGGATCCAATCGTGTAGCACAGCGCCGCCAGGCAGCATGCGCTCCTGCCGTCGCCGCCTCACCCGCCTGCCCGGCCCGCCTCCAGCCTCCCCCGCAAACCCACCCATCCCGCCCGCCTGCACCCCGGCCCCTCCTCCCCCGTCCGGCCCACCCACCTTCGTCGAGTCAGTTTTTGCGGCCGCCACCCCAAGTCCAGTAGCCTGCGCGCGCGTCCAGGTGTCCGAAGGCAACACACCAGCTACACTTCCCATCTCGAGTTACCGGCTCTTTTATGCAACCCCACCGGCCCCTCCTACAGCCCGGGCCGCCCCCCCGCTCCGTGCCCTCAGCAGCTGCTCCACCTGGAGCCTGGTGTTCGCCTCCCCCCCCCCCAGGTAGCCCCCCAGGTAGTGGCGCCAGGCTGCCCCCGCCCCACCGCAACGCCCGCCGTTTCCTTCGTCGTCCGCACTTCGCGTCGCTGCCATTCTGTCAAATACGTTCTCTTTTTCCTTTCTACAGCCCCAAGACACTGGCTCCACAGGTTTGCCGGTCGTCCATCCCATTGCTCCAGCATGCGCCCACATCCTCGCTGTCCGCCGACCATGCGCCCACTATTTTGTCGTTTATTCGTGTCACCGGTCTCACACCACCCCCAGGTAGCCGGGCCCCACTGCGGGCCACTGCTGCCAGCCTTGACGCCGCACCCGAACGACGGGGACCGCCAGGTGGCTCCCAGGTCGTGGTGCAGCCACGACAGCAGCTGGCAAGGACCCCCCATCGTGGGGTTCGTAGGTAACCCGCAGCAAGGCGAATTACCGTCTCTGTATCCGTCCACGTCACCTAGGGCCAACACGCCCATCACGCTTGTACATGTTCACACGTTGGCGCCGCCCAGCCGAGCACTTCGCACCAAACCATTCACGGTTAGCAGAAGCGGGAATGCACCGTTACAGGCGCCCTCACGGACCTCAGTCCCCAATTAATGTTTCAGAGGAAATGGTGTTGATAAACACCGTCATCCTGTCGCGGAATCTGGGTCCCCTCCCGCCCAGTCACAAGCCTCACAATCGGTCACACCCCCCTTGTAGTAACCACGGTGCTGCCCATGGATTTGGCAGCTGCATGATGGCACTACGTAGGACCGACTCACGCGACAGCTGCCAGGGTGTCCCACGTGCTGCTTCGGACCCTAACCTCATAGCTCCAGTAGCTACGCAATCCAGTCGCTTCTTGCACAATGAATGTGCAAGTCCCATAGAAGCATTTTATAGGGACTGGAAAATACACACTGCCTCCCAGCGTGCTGTGGCCCCCCCCGTTTCTTCCCACCAAGACCACCAGCGCAGCTACCCAAAGCTAGCAACTAGCCCTGGTGCACCGCTGCTGCACGATATCCTGTCACCGCTGCTAGGTGCCACGCTCCGTCGCGTCGGTACTCCTCGGCTTGCTTCGCCTTTCCAAGCTCCCGATGGGGCACGTGATTATCCACCCCACCGCCACCGCAACGCGACAGCCTGGCAAAGCAAGGCATTTTCCCCTTTCTGCGCAAGCCTTCAGTTTAAGCAATGGACGGCTATGGCTGGAGGTCCTCGGTGCCAGGGGAGCTCGGCGAAGTTATGATAGCTTGGCATGCTTGTTGTGAAGAGCACTGCAAGCGCTTGTAGGAGAAAGAAGCGGGCGAAGTCTATTAGTGGAATTACGTGCTACGTGGCCAGAGGTGCTACGTGGCCAGAGGGAAGATAACGATAACGAGATGACCATATCGCTGACATGCATATCAACGACCGGGATAACCCAACGCCGTACTTAAAGCTCGTGAAGTCTGGAATTCAGATGAGCAACGAGTGAAGCTGATGACCCGTCTCGCAAGTTTACTGCACCCGTTACAGTCTTTCTTTGAGGAGTTCGGGAGACGCAAATCATTCCTAGCAGCAACCCATGTCACAGCGGCAATCGATGGATTTTCTGGACGAGGCCTTGACCATTTCAGGGGCACTAGTATGGTCACCGGACATAGTGGAGAACGTCGTGCGCTTCCTCTGCCCCAATGAGGTCGCGTGCACTATCCGCTTGTTGGACAAAGCAACTTCGCTGCAGTTCAGCCAGTACACGACTGTTCGACTTTCTGATCTATCACCTCACCACGCATTTAAGGATCGCTGGGGCGTGCCAGGCGCCATGCGGTCGCTCACTCTCCTACGGCGGCAGCAGCTTGTATGCCTGACAGCGGCCAGCGGCAGTCTGCCCAACCTGGAAGTGGCATTTGAGGGTGCGGGTTTTGTCTTCAGGGCCTCGACATTTGACGCCAGCACGGATGCCCTCGCCGGTGCTGCAGCCGCTGGGCGGCTGGAGGTGTGCCAGTGGCTTCGGCAGCGTTGCTGCCCCTGGGGCAAGTCGCTGGCCGCAGCAGCACTGGCAGGCCACCAGGTGGTGTGCGAGTGGCTCCTGGACAACGGCTGTCCCTGGGATGTTAAAGCCATCTACGCTGCTGCCCGCGGCGGCCACGTGAGCCTGGTGGAGTGGCTGATGGAGCGAAACCCCATCAAGGACACAGTTAGTCCATTGTCGCTTATAATGGAGGTGGCTGAGGGCTGTGCCCTGGCGACTCTGGAACGGTTTCACAGCGAGTTCTGGGGGGAGCAAGGAGGCGGGGCCGATGATTACGGGGTAACGGCGGGAGCTGCTGCCAGCAGCCCCACAGCGGACTGGCAGGCCAAGGTCGAGTGGCTGGAGGGGCAGGGCTACCAGCGCAGTCCCGAAATCTGTTGTCGGGCCGCTGCCCGACCGGACGCAGTGGACCGCCTGAGGTGGCTGCGGCAGCGGGGCTACCCGGCTGATGAGTTATCACTTGCTCAGGCCGCCCGCACCGGCAACCTGGCTGCTGTACAGTACCTGCTGACGGAGGGCGTAGGAGCCGGCGGGGTCGGATCTGCTGGAGCTGAAGCCGCTCGAGGTGGCCACCTGGCCTTCCTGGAAGCCCTGCACGCCCACGGCTGCACCGTGGATGCCTCATATATCGCCAGAGTCGCAGCCTCTGGTGGGCACCTGGCAGTGGTGGCCTGGGCGGTGGAGACGCTCGGTGCCACGATAGCGAGTATCGACGCCGGCGGCGCTTCCTATTCGGGCAGCGTGGAGCTGTTGTCCTGGCTGCGCGAGCGCGGATGCGAATGGAACCATCACACCTTCTGGTTCGCTGCAGAGGGTGGCTGCGAGGAGGCAGTGGAGTGGCTGGTGGATCGCGGCTGCCCCATGACGGTGGGTGTTGAATGGCGCGGGCCCCGTGGGCTGATGGCGGTTGGCCGGTTTGTTCGTTGACTTAGCGAGGCTTCCGGCTTGTGAAGCTGTGGACATGATGTGAGGGGGCATGGTGAGGCGATGGTGAACCAACCAACTAGCGAACGTAATGACTGCCGTACAGCTGCGGAGCGGGGCGCAGTTCCGTGATTCTGCACTCGGGAATGTTGGGGCTGATGTGGGCGACCGCAGCCCTCCTAGGGGGAGGTCACTGGAGTAGCTGCTAGAGCGATGGCTGCCGGCTTGCACTTGCACGGTGGGTTCGGTTCGCGAGGGGTTGCATCAGCCAGGGTGGTGCTGCTGTGCGGGGGACCAGGGGGGTGCTGCTGTGTGGGGGACCAGGGGGGTGCTGCTGTGTGGGGGACCAGGGGGGTGCTGCTGTGCGGGGGACTGGGGGGGGGATGGCCGAGCAGGGAGGTCGCAGAGGGACATGGTGGGCTACCGACATCAAAGACATCCGAACCAGGCCCAACGAAGCTGGATAGGGGGGCCGAGGGTTTCCCTTTCTCAGGAGAAGGACGATGACGGCCTGAAGCGGCTGAAGGGTGTGGGTGGAGTAGGCGGGATGGGTTAGGGCGGGTCTGGCGTTGTTGTCCGAATTAAACCTCTGGGAGAACGCATCCGGTGGTTTCTGCCAGCAACTGCCCACGTCTCGTCTCGCCAGGTGACCCCTCAACGCAACATCCCTCCCTCATCCTCAGGACGATGGCAGCGCCTACTTGATCGCTGCTCGGAAAGGCGACCTGGCCATGCTGCGCTGCTTGCGGCGGCTGGGCTGCCCTTGGGGCTCCGACAGGGAGGCCTTCATGTCCTCGGTCTTGAAGAACTGTAGATTTCCCCTGCTGCGCTGGCTGGTAGAAGCGGGCTACCCGGTGAATTGGAATACGGCAGTGAAGGCGGCGGGCCGGTGGAGGGGGGAGGATCGGCACGAGGTGCAGGCATGGCTGGCAGCCGAACGGAAGCGGCAGCTAGGTACACGGCAGTAGCAGATGTCGCGACACTCATGGTGGCAGTAGCATATTCCCCGGGCGCCCTGGGAGTTCAAGCTCTGCAGGACCGACCGATGGCCCTCATGCTTGCCTGGTGCGGTAATTGTTTTGTTGCCCGGTTTGGATGCGGTGGTCCGGTTGTCATGGCCGCACTGGCAAGGGCGACTCAGGGCCCCAAGTGCGGCGTGGGTTTCGCAATCTTGTGTCTCGATGGGAGGAGGTATGGCAAACGGCTGTGGCGCCTCACTTCATTGAGCCCGGGGCTGAGCGCTGATCGAGTGCTGGTGGAGCATTGCGGCCCCCTGCCTTGCCAGTGACCTCGTGCATGGCCGGGGGGTGGCGGGGGGTGGAGCGGTGTTGCCAGGAGGTCCCTCTGGAGACGTGGGACATGTGACGGATGGTGGTGGAGGAGGTAGGCGCTCTGCCCACCCACTCTGGGGGCGGGAGTGGGGCCGGAAGCTCCCGCGTCTGGCCCCAATCCCGCCCCCACCCTTGGGTACGATTCTACAGCCTCCTTCCTCCTATGCCTTTGTTGTATCTAGACAGAGACCCCACGTGCAGTGGTGGGGGTTACTGCTGGTTGGAGGCCAGGGGCGGGGTTAGCAGTCGGTGCAGTTGGTGCACTGTGTGGGTGATCCCCAGCCAGGGCAGTCAGGGCGGGGCAGGTGCACTCTACATGTAGGCCTGTCAGGTGGGTTTCTGGGGTAGGACGCCACGATGCCATTGATGCTGCTGCCCGGACACAAACCCTCACTCCGTCATGTGGGGACATGGTACTGGGAACGATGTGCTGAATGCTGCTGCCAGTCGTCATTACGCAAGGTTTGGGTACTTAGCTGCCTTGTCGTTCAACAGCAGTGACAGCTTAATGCGAGAGGTGGTACAAGCTCAGGACGCAGTCCGTGTCACCGAGTAAACCAGCCAGGACGCAAGCACCCTTCCGATCTGATTTGTGGGTTGTGGGGAAACGGTGAGATCAGTAGTTTGCCGCCACCCGTGTGATGGCCCGGAACCGCTGGGCAGTACTAGTAGTAGTAGCAGTACACGTTACTGTGGTTCCAGATCAAAAAGAAGAACCATCAGGCACATCAGCTGAAGGATCTGATCATGGGGGGCACCGCAGCTTGAGACAGGGAGCTCCGCCGTGCCCCTCATGACCCACACTGTGGACACCTGCGTCAGGCCCGGCTGCACATGCAACACAACGCAAAGGTGGCCTTCAGCGATCCTCCCTTGACCATCAGGTATTCATATTCTCATAGCGGGTGTTTAATGGGTGACCTGGGAGGGAGCAACGTGCTATTACCATGCGTGCACGGTAAGAGCTTCACCCCTCTTCACCCAGTGGAGCTGCATGGAGTGAACACAGTGCCCAAGGTGCCGTCTGTTAAAGCGGTGCCAACCATTAACGCGACCACTCGTCGACCATCGGTGCCCCTCGCACCACACGTCAACACACACACGAGGTGCGAGAAGCGCCACCAGGCTGCCACGTCAGCATCACCACCCACCAGGCCCAAGCCCAGCCAGCCCCTCCTGGAGGCGGTTCGCCGCCTCTTATGAGTGTGGATCCAATCGTGTAGCACAGCGCCGCCAGGCAGCATGCGCTCCTGCCGTCGCCGCCTCACCCGCCTGCCCGGCCCGCCTCCAGCCTCCCCCGCAAACCCACCCATCCCGCCCGCCTGCACCCCGGCCCCTCCTCCCCCGTCCGGCCCACCCACCTTCGTCGAGTCAGTTTTTGCGGCCGCCACCCCAAGTCCAGTAGCCTGCGCGCGCGTCCAGGTGTCCGAAGGCAACACACCAGCTACACTTCCCATCTCGAGTTACCGGCTCTTTTATGCAACCCCACCGGCCCCTCCTACAGCCCGGGCCGCCCCCCCGCTCCGTGCCCTCAGCAGCTGCTCCACCTGGAGCCTGGTGTTCCCCTCCCCCCCCCCAGGTAGCCCCCCAGGTAGTGGCGCCAGGCTGCCCCCGCCCCACCGCAACGCCCGCCGTTTCCTTCGTCGTCCGCACTTCGCGTCGCTGCCATTCTGTCAAATACGTTCTCTTTTTCCTTTCTACAGCCCCAAGACACTGGCTCCACAGGTTTGCCGGTCGTCCATCCCATTGCTCCAGCATGCGCCCACATCCTCGCTGTCCGCCGACCATGCGCCCACTATTTTGTCGTTTATTCGTGTCACCGGTCTCACACCACCCCCAGGTAGCCGGGCCCCACTGCGGGCCACTGCTGCCAGCCTTGACGCCGCACCCGAACGACGGGGACCGCCAGGTGGCTCCCAGGTCGTGGTGCAGCCACGACAGCAGCTGGCAAGGACCCCCCATCGTGGGGTTCGTAGGTAACCCGCAGCAAGGCGAATTACCGTCTCTGTATCCGTCCACGTCACCTAGGGCCAACACGCCCATCACGCTTGTACATGTTCACACGTTGGCGCCGCCCAGCCGAGCACTTCGCACCAAACCATCCACGGTTAGCAGAAGCGGGAATGCACCGTTACAGGCGCCCTCACGGACCTCAATCCCCAATTAATGTTTCAGAGGAAATGGTGTTGATAAACACCGTCATCCTGTCGCGGAATCTGGGTCCCCTCCCGCCCAGTCACAAGCCTCACAATCGGTCACACCCCCCTTGTAGCAACCACGGTGCTGCCCATGGATTTGGCAGCTGCATGATGGCACTACGTAGGACCGACTCACGCGACAGCTGCCAGGGTGTCCCACGTGCTGCTTCGGACCCTAACCTCATAGCTCCAGTAGCTACGCAATCCAGTCGCTTCTTGCACAATGAATGTGCAAGTCCCATAGAAGCATTTTATAGGGACTGGAAAATACACACTGCCTCCCAGCGTGCTGTGGCCCCCCCCGTTTCTTCCCACCAAGACCACCAGCGCAGCTACCCAAAGCTAGCAACTAGCCCTGGTGCACCGCTGCTGCACGATATCCTGTCACCGCTGCTAGGTGCCACGCTCCGTCGCGTCGGTACTCCTCGGCTTGCTTCGCCTTTCCAAGCTCCCGATGGGGCACGTGATTATCCACCCCACCGCCACCGCAACGCGACAGCCTGGCAAAGCAAGGCATTTTCCCCTTTCTGCGCAAGCCTTCAGTTTTAGCAATGGACGGCTATGGCTGGAGGTCCTCGGTGCCAGGGGAGCTCGGCGAAGTTATGATAGCTTGGCATGCTTGTTGTGAAGAGCACTGCAAGCGCTTGTAGGAGAAAGAAGCGGGCGAAGTCTAGTAGTGGAATTAGGTGCTACGTGGCCAGAGGGAAGATAACGATAACGAGATGACCATATCGCTTACATGGCATATCAACGACCGGGGTAACCCAACGCCGTACTTAAAGCTCGTGAAGTCTGGAATTCAGATGAGCAACGAGTGAAGCTGATGACCCGTCTCGCAAGTTTGCTGCACCCGTTACAGTCTTTCTTTGAGGAGTTCGGGAGACGCAAATCATTCCTAGCAGCAACCCATGTCACAGCGGCAATCGATGGATTTTCTGGACGAGGCCTCGACCATTTCAGGGGCACTAGTATGGTCACCGGACATAGTGGAGAACGTCGTGCGCTTCCTCTGCCCCAATGAGGTCGCGTGCACTATCCGCTTGTTGGACAAAGCAACTTCGCTGCAGTTCGGCCAGTACACGACTGTTCGACTTTCTGATCTATCACCTCACCACGCATTTAAGGATCGCTGGGGCGTGCCAGGCGCCATGCGGTCGCTCACTCTCCTACGGCGGCAGCAGCTTGTATGCCTGACAGCGGCCAGCGGCAGTCTGCCCAACCTGGAAGTGGCATTTGAGGGTGCGGGTTTTGTCTTCAGGGCCTCGACATTTGACGCCAGCACGGATGCCCTCGCCGGTGCTGCAGCCGCTGGGCGGCTGGAGGTGTGCCAGTGGCTTCGGCAGCGTTGCTGCCCCTGGGGAGAGTCGCTGTCCGCAGCAGCACAGGCAGGCCACCAGGTGGTGTGCGAGTGGCTCCTGGACAACGGCTGCCCCTGGAGTGATGGAGCCATCTACGCTGCTGCCCGCGGCGGCCACGTGGGCCTGATGGAGTGGCTGATGGAGCGAAACCCCATCAAGGACACAGTTGGTCCATTGTCGCTTATAATGGAGGTGGCTAAGGACTGTGCCCTGGCGACTCTGGAACGGTTTCACAGCGAGTTCTGGGGGGAGCAAGGAGGCGGGGCCGATGATTACGGGGTAACGGCGGGAGCTGCTGCCAGACCGGACGCAGTGGACCGCCTGAGGTGGCTGCGGCAGCGGGGCTACCCGGCTGATGAGTTATCACTTGCTCAGGCCGCCGGAACTGGCAACCTGGCTGCTGTACAGTACCTGCTGACGGGGGGCATAGGAGCCGGCGAGGTCGGATCTGCTGGAGCTGAAGCCGCTCGAGGTGGCCACCTGGCCGTCCTGGAAGCCCTGCACGCCCACGGCTGCCCCCTGGATGCCTCAGATATCGCCAGGGCCGCAGCCTCTGGTGGGCACCTGGCAGTGGTGGCCTGGGCGGTGGAGACGCTCGGTGCCACGATAGCGAGTATCGACGCCGGCGACGCTTCCTATTCGGGCAGCGTGGAGCTGTTGTCCTGGCTGCGCGAGCGCGGATGCGAATGGAACCCTCACACCTTCTGGTTCGCTGCAAAGGGTGGCTGCGAGGAGGCGCTGGAGTGGCTGGTGGATCACGGCTGCCCCATGACGGTGGGTGTTGCATGGCGCGAGCCCCGTGGGCTGATGGCGGCTGGCCGGTTTGTTCGTTGACTTAGCGAGGCTTCCGGCTTGTGAAGCTGTGGACATGATGTGAGGGTGCATGGTGAGGCGATGATGCACCAACCAACTAGCGAACGTAATGGCTGCTGTACAGCTGCGAAGTTATTTGGGCGCAGTTCCGTGGTCCTGCTCGCGGGAATGTTGGGGCTGATGTGGGCGACCGCAGCCCTCCTAGGGGAGGGGTCACTGGAGTAGCTGCCAGGGTGATGGCTGCCGGCTTGCACTTGCACGGTGGGTTCGGTTCGGGAGGGGTTGCGTCAGCCAGGGGGGTGCTGCTGTGCGTGGGGGACCAGGGGGGGGGGCGCAGGGCCGAGCAGGGAGGTCGCAGAGGGACATGGAGGGCTACCGAAATCAAAGGCATCTGCACCAGGCCCAACGAAGCTGGATAGGGGGGCCGAGGGTTTCCCTTTCTCAGTAGAAGGACGATGACGGCCTGAAGCGGCTAAAGGGTGTGGGTGGAGTAGGCGGGATGGGTTAGGGCGGGTCTGGCGTTGTTGTCCAAATTAAACCTCTGGGAGAACGCATCCGGTGGTTTCTGCCAGCAACTGCCCACGTCTCGTCTCGCCAGGTGATCCCTCAACGCAACATCCCTCCCTCATCCTCAGGACGACGGCAGCGCCTACTTGATCGCTGCTCAGAACGGCGACCTGACCACACTGCGCTGCTTGCGGCGGCTGGGCTGCCCCTGGAGCTCCGACAGGGAGGCCTTCATGTCCTCGGTCTTGAAGGGCTGTGGATTTCCCGTGCTGCGCTGGCTGGTAGAAGCGGGCTACCCGGTGGATTGGGACGCAGCAGTGAAGGCGGCGGGCCAGCGGACGGGGGTGGATCGGCACGAGGTGCAGGCATGGCTGGCAGCCGAACGGAAGCGGCAGCTAGGTACACGGCAGTAGCAGATGTCGCGACAGTCATGGTGACAGAGGCATATCCCCCGGGCGCCCTGGGAGCTCAAGCTCTGCAGGACCGACCGATGGCCTCGCGGTTGCCTGGTGCGGTGATTGTTTTGTTGCCTGGTTTGGATGCGGTGGTCCGGGTGTCATGGCCGCACTGGCAAGGGCGACTCAGGACCTCAAGTGCGGCGTGGATTTCGCAATCTTGTGTCTCAATGGGAGGAGGTATGGCAAACAGCTGTGGCGCCTCACTTCATTGAGCCCGGGGCTGAGCGCTGATCGAGTGCTGGTGGAGCATTGCGGCCCCCTGCCTTGCCAGTGACCTCGTGCATGGCCGGGGGGTGGCGGGTGGTGGAGCGGTGTTGCGAGGAGGTCCCTCTGGAGACGTGGAACATGTGAGGGATGGTGGCGGAGGGGGTAGGCGCTCTGCCCACCCACTCTGGGGGCGGGAGTGGGGCCGGAAGCTCCCGCGTCTGGCCCCACTCTCGCCCCAACTCCCGCCCCCACCCTTGGGTACGATTCTACAGCCTCCTTCCTCCTACGCCTTTGTTGTATCTGGACAGAGACCCCATGTGCAGTGGTGGGGGTTACTGCTGGTGGGAGGCTAGGGGCGGGGTTAGCAGTCGGTGCAGTTGGTGCACTGTGTGGGTGATCCCCAGCCAGGGCGGTCAGGGCGGGGCAGGTGCACTCTACATGTAGGCCTGTCAGGTGGGTTTCTGGGGCATGACGCCACGACGCCATTGATGCTGCTGCCCGGACACAAACCCGCACTCCGTCATGTGGGGACATGGTACTGGGAACGATGTGCTGAGTGCTGCTGCCAGTCGTTATTACGCAAGGTTTGGGTACTTAGCTGCCTTGTCGTTCAACAGCAGTGACAACTTAACGCGAGAGGTGGTACAAGCTCAGGACGCAGTCCGTGTCACCGAGTAAACCAGCCAGGACGCGAACATTCTTCCGAATTGCTTCGTGGGTTGTGGAAAAACGGTGAGATCAGCAGTTTGCCGCCACCCGTGTGATGGCCCGGAACCGCTGGGCAGTAGTAGTAGTAGTAGTACACGCTACTGTGGGTTCCAGATCAAAAAGAAGAACCATCAGGCATATCACCTGAAGGATCTGATCATGGGGGGCACCGCAGCTAGAGACAGGGAGCTCCGCCGGGCCCCTCATGACCCGCACTGTGGACACCTGCGTCAGGCCCGGCTGCACATGCAACACAACGCAAAGGTGGCCTTCAGCGATCCTCCCTTGACCATCAGGTATTCTCACAGCGGGTGTTTCATGGGTGGCCTGAGAGGGAACAGCGTGCTATTACCAGCACCATGCATGCACGGTAAGAGCTTCACCCAGTGGAGCTGCATGGAGTCAACACAGTGCCCAAGGTGCCGTCTGTTAAAGCGGTGCCAACCATTAACGCGACCACTCGTCGACCATCGGTGCCCCTCGCACCACACGTCAACACACACACGAGGTGCGAGAAGCGCCACCAGGCTGCCACGTCAGCATCACCACCCACCAGGCCGCCACGTCAGCATCGCCACCACCCAGGCCCAAGCCCAGCCAGCCCCTCCTGGAGGCGGTTCGCCGCCTCTTGTGAGTGTGGATCCAGTCGTGTAGCACAGCGCCGCCAGGCAGCAGGCGCTCCTGCCGTCGCCGCCTCACCCGCCTGCCCGGCCCGCCTCCAGCCTCCCCCGCAAACCCACCCATCCCGCCCGCCTGCACCCCGGCCCCTCCTCCCCCGTCCGGCCCACCCACCTGCGTCGAGTCAGTTTTTGCGGCCGCCACCCCAAGTCCAGTAGCCTGCGCGCGCGTCCAGGTGTCCGAAGGCAACACACCAGCTACACTTCCCATCTCGAGTTACCGGCTCTTTTATGTAACCCCACCGGCCCCTCCTACAGCCCGGGCCGCCCCCCCGCTCCGTGCCCTCAGCAGCTGCTCCACCTGGGCTGTGCTCCATGTTCACACGTTGGCACAGCCCAGCCGAGCACTTGGCACCAAACCATTCACGATGAGCAGAAGTGGGAATGCACCGTTACAGGCGTCCTCACGGACCTCAGTCCCCAATTAATGTTTCAGAGGAAATGGTGTTGATAAACACCGTCATCCTGTTGCGGAATCTGTGTCTCCTCGGTGAGTTCCGCCGCCGGGTTGGGCTCTTGTTTTGTTCCTGACGCCCCCTGGTGCCCCCTGCCCGCATGCTTCGCGTCGACTCCCATCACCACCCGCTCTGGGCCCTGGCCAGGTGAGTTCCGCCGCCGGGTTGGGCCCCTGTTTTGTTTGCTCTTTGCTAGTCGTTGCGTTCTTGTCTGCGGGCACCGGGACCTGCGTCTAGGCTTTCGCGTCCCCCATGGCGGCGCGGCGCGGCTTCGGCCTCCTACCACGGACGCCGGCGGACCTCTGGTAATTTCCGGCTTCCTCACGACGTCCGCAACATTACGGTCAGTATTCGGGCGGGTCGGGACCGTGCCGCGCTGTCCGCTCTCCCATCGCTCACCGCCTCCCCCAGTTCTCCAGCTAGCGCCCGAAACCGTTTCCGCGAAACGTTTCCGTGCGTCGCGCGGGGTCCTCGCTCCCTTTCATCTCGCCGCAGCCGATTTAGCTTAGCCACCGAAGGTCGACGTACGACCACCGCCTATCGTCTCCTCACCCCAGTCCTACAGCATGCATCTCGAAACGTGTTTCCTAAACGGTTTTTTCTGGCATCCACGGGTCTTCCTCGAAACCTCCCCCCCACCTGCGCGAAGATGCGGTGGCCGCCGCCTTGGCCACCACCACCACCACCGCCACTGCCACCGGCACTGCTGTCTTCGCTGTCACTGTCACTGCCGCTGCTGCTGTTGGCAGCATGACCGCCGGTTCCGTTCGGGGCTCGTGACCTGGCGTCCGCGGCGGCGCCTCCCTGGAGTGCGGCGGCTGTGTCGTGGGGATGGGAGGGCGGCAGGAGGGAGGTAGACGCAGTAGGTAGGTGGGTGGAGGAGGGATGGAGGACGAGGCAGGAGGGATGGAGGACGAGGCAGGAGGGATGGAGGACGAGGCATGGTTTGGCTGTCGGAAGATACGCCGACAAACTTTGCGATCATGGGTGTTGCTGCTCGTACTGCCCGTACTGCTCGTACTGCACGTGTGGTGCCACACCAGCACCGCGGCCCACCGGACGGCCCCACGTTCCCCGTCACGCCGTGCCGCACCCCACAGCCTCAAACCCACCTGCATGCGCTTCCTCAGGCCGACATGCCGAAGTCGGCAATCTTCGCTGCGTACCCACACTGTGGCTGGGTAGCACACTGCCGTCATCGCGCTTCAGCAGCAGCTGTGAGCAAGGCGTAAGGACGGTAGACCAGCAAGCCTAGGGAGGGCGCAAGGTCGGCGCCGCACCGATACCCGTGCGATAAGCCAAGGCAAGAGGAGCCCCAAACAAGCAGCAGGGGAGCAGCAGGGCAATAGCCTCCGAAGTCAGCGCAGCCTCGGGGATGTGCGCGCGCGGTTCACCTACATTTGCTGGGTTGAGGTCTCCGCGGATGATGTTGTGTTCATGGAGGTATTGTAACCTGTTGGCAACCTCGCGAGCCATCTGAGACAGGTGAGGGTTGGGGCCGGGTAGCGCCAGCAGGTTGCGTCAGCAGGGGACAGGAGGGAGCAGCAGGCGCGCGGCTAGGAGCCAGGAGCCGGGGCAGGGCAGGGGAGGGCAGGGGAGGGCAGGGGAGGGCAGAGGCGACGATGCGTGGTACAGCGTGGGAGGTAGGGTAGCGGGCCAGGGGCAGATCAGGACGCACTGAGGATGAGGCAGTGGGTGGCTGGGCCTTACCTGCAGCACCCACTCCATCTGCGGCGAGCCGGTACCTGGGTTGAGGAAGGACCGCGCCTCGATTGCGTGGCGCAGGCTGCCGCCGTCGCAGTACTCATGCAGGCGGCGGTGGAAGCGAGGAAGCCGTGTGGCGCCATAGGACAAGGAGGAAGCAAGAAGGGCAGGAGGAAGGTAGGGGGAAGGTAGGAGGAAGGTAAAGGGGGACAGGAGGAAGGTAGGAGGAAGGGTAGGGTCCGTTGGCCCAACCCCGTGGGTGCTAGTCGCACGTGCAGGTACCAACACGTGTTTCCAGCGTGGATCGACGCCTAGGAGCAGAAGCGGCGAGGTGGCCCGCTGCCACCGCCACCACCTCATAATTGTCCGCCACAAACGGGGTTTTACGCGTACACAGGTTTCTATTACGATTCCCTGGACGGCCGTTCTGGCCGCCACCGGACCGAGCGGCACCTGGACGATATAGAGGCGCCACTCCTGGATGACCTCCGTCTCGTCCATGATGTGCAGGACCGTCATGGCGCCGCCGCGGCGGCTGTCCACATGCATCGGCTTCAGGTCGCAGGTGTAGGTGGTGACCACATTGGTGTGGAAGATGGACCTGCGGAGGAAGAGGAAAAGGAGGAGGAGGAGGAGGGAACATACCGGGGTGGTAGGTAGGTTCGTGCGTTGGTAGGCTGCGAGGCCTGGGAAGACGTCGACACGACACTGCGCAGGCACGCCAGACCTCGACACGCAACTGCGCAGGCGCATCGGTGACATCTCTAGTGTTCGGTGCTGCCCCCAGCCTTCGTTGCCCGCACCCACTTTGACGGCGCCGCCTCCATGAGTGCGGCGTGGCGGCCCTGCGTCACTGCGTCGGCAGTGAGCGTCATGGTCTTGACGGCCACCTGGAGGCCCTTCCACAGAGCTGAAAGAGGCGCGGGGCGGGCAGGGGTTGAGGAGGATAAGATGAGGGGGCTGAGACATCCGGGAGTGGAGAGGAGGGACGGAAGGCCTGGAGAAGGAATGCAATGTGGAAAGTGTTTTGAAGGCGCGGTGGTGCAGTACAGCAGGAGCAGCAGCAGCAGCAGCAGGACCGCCCTCCCGCAGAGCTGTCCACCGCGGCCCTGCCCCCAACCCTGAGCCCGACTTGCCTGTGTACACGGTCCCAAAGGCACCGGAGCCAAGGATCTCCTGGATGACCAACTGGTTTTCATTCAACCGACTCTCCAAGTCGGCAGTCAGTTCATTCAGCGTTGCCCCCAGTCCGACGGCTCCACCACCACCGCCGCCGCCACGGCCGCCGCCGCCGCTGCGCCCGGCGCCGACGAGCCCGCCGGCGTTGCTGGTCCGGTAGCCTCCGGGAGCGGCACCCGGCGTCGGCGAGCCGCCCTGAACCCCGCCCGCGCGACTACCTCCGCCAGCTGTACGGCATTGACGCGGCCGGCGCGCTCCGGCGGCGCGGTGAGGCTGCTGGCGCTCGCCAACAGCGCCGGCGGGGGCGACACGGGGCGCTGCACGGCCATGGTCAGGCTGTCCACTCGGAACAGGTTGGACAGCGACCCAACCAGCAGTCTGCCCAGGCCCTGCTTGGCGCCGCCGCCGCCGGTGTGCACAGAGGCCGAGTCAGCCGACACCGCGAGCAGCGCTCCCGTCCCGTGGACCGGGCTGCCGCCCGCGGGCGTTGCGCTGGCAGTATTGGTTGCACCACCGCCAACGGTACCGTTACCGTTACCGTTGGCGCCGCCGCTGCCGCTGCCACCTTCCACCCACACCAGGCTGCGGGAGCTGTCGGACCGGGCGCCCGTTGCCTCGCTCAAGCGCGATACGGATGAGATTGCCTGGACGAGCAAAATATAAAAGGGAAATATAAAATTGTTGTCCCAACCAACTGAGAAAGTCGAGTAAGTGCTAACTTGGAGCCGGGACCGAGGCAGCGGCGTCGCGAAGCGCGGCCAACCTCAGTTGCCTTCCTTTTTGGCCCCCGCGCGCAGTGGAACACCGACAACCCTAGGCGCCTGGATTACATGACCGCTACTCTCACCGTGCCAAAACACGCCAGTGGCGGCAACCCACCGACCACCATCAACCACCACCATCACATACTTCCCAGCTTCGCAACCCCCGGGCCATCAACCATTCACCTGGAAGGCTTTTTTCTGTACCGGCCGCGGGCTCACAAGCATTGGCGGAGGCGCGGCGCCACTGGGATCCACGACCGCCGCCGCCATCAGCGCGCCGTCCGAAGGCAGCCGCTGCGTCGGCGTCGAGGCACCGGCGCTGGAGTGGACCTTCCGCGCCGCCGCCGCCGTCGGCGTCACGCGCTGCGGCCAGTGCCAAGTTGGCAAAGGGCGATCCAGGCGGCGGCAGCCGCGGCGGCGCGTCCCCGCCAGCGCCGCCGGCCACCAGGCTGGCCCCAACGCCAGCGGCGGCATGGGCGAGCCGCCAGCCAGGCTGTTGTTTCCCGGCCCGCCGCCCGAGTTTGGGCCGTTGACCCGCGACGTCCTAGTCTGGCCCCAGGCCGACGACGCCGACGTCCTCAGCTCATCGCTGGGAGGCGCACCGGCGCCCGGGGCCAGGACCCCGGCTGCCCAGCCGGTGAAGGGTTCGTCCAGGTGTAGCGTGGCGCCCTGGGTGACGATACCTGCGGCTGCCGCCTCCGTCTCCGATGAAGCAATGCTGCCGGCGATGACGTCAATCATGGTGGAGGTGGTGGTGGCGCAAAGATTGGCGCCGACGGCGCTGACGGATGCACGCGTCAGGGAGGACTGCACCGGTCTCACGCGTCAGAGAGGACTGCACCGGTCTCACGCGTCAGAGAGGACTGCACCGGTCTCACGCGTCAGAGAGGACTGCACCGGTCTCACGCGTCAGAGAGGACTGCACCGGTCTCACGCGTCAGAGAGGACTGCACCGGTCGCACGCGTCAGAGAGGACTGCACCGGTCGCACGCGTCAGAGAGGACTGCACCGGTCTCACGCGTCAGGGAGGACTGCACCGGTCTCACGCGTCAGAGAGGACTGCACCGGTCTCACGCGTCAGAGAGGACTGCACCGGTCTCACGCGTCAGAGAGGACTGCACCGGTCTCACGCGTCAGAGAGGACTGCACCGGTCTCACGCGTCAGAGAGGACTGCACCGGTCTCACGCGTCAGAGAGGACTGCACCGGTCTCACGCGTCAGAGAGGACTGCACCGGTCTCACGCGTCAGAGAGGACTGCACCGGTCGCACGCGTCAGGGAGGACTGCACCGGTCTCACGCGTCAGACAGGACTGCACCGGTCTCACGCGTCAGAGAGGACTGCACCGGTCTCACGCGTCAGAGAGGACTGCACCGGTCTCACGCGTCAGAGAGGACTGCACCGGTCGCACGCGTCAGGGAGGAGCAGCGTCGGGTTTTGCGGCACTGGGGGCGGCGGCGGCTCGACCGTCACCCCCAGGTGCCCGAAGAGCGCACTGGCGGCTGAGGCGCTGCGCAGCAGGTGGCGGGCGGGCTGCTGCGGTGGCGTCGCGTCGCCGAGCTGCGGGAGGGAGGGAGGTCCAGGGAGGGAGGGAGGAGGGAAGGAAATCGGTTGCGGTAGAGAGGGAGGGAGGGGAGGAAAGCAGTTGCGGTAGAGAGGGAGGGAGGGGAGGAGACCGGTTCCGGGAGGGAGGGAGGGAGGGCAGGAAACCGGTTGCGGAAGGGAGGGAGGGAGGAAGGTTTTGCTGTTAGGTTCATGGTTCCTGGGCAGCGTTGAGGTTGGGTCGGGGGCGGAGGCGGCGGACCGGTGGCGGTCAAGCCAACGGCGAGAAGGCAGCGATACGCGGGATGTACGTGGGAAAGAGAACTGGACGGGTTTGGGAACGGAGCAGCGGGGGTTAAGGTCCGGCACCGGCCCCCAGGATCCCGACGCTCAGCACCTGAGGCACCCCATCTCCGTCTGCACCGCTCGCGCTCGCGCGCACCTTGAGCTGACCCCTCTCCGATGCAGATGGCGCATCAGCTCGCGCGTCCTTGGCCGCATCGCCGTGCCCATCGGTTGACAACCGCAAGCCGACGGTGTGCGTGGCATCTGCGCGCGACGTGGAGGCACGGCCAGCCCTGGTGCGCTCGAGGGATGCCGAGCGCGTCTTGAGCAGCTGGCTGGCGCCAGAGCGGACACTTCCGGCGGCACCCGCGGCGGCTGCGGCGGCTGCGGCGGCTGCGGCGGCTGCGGCAACAGCCTCCTGTGGCATGCGCACGGAGCTGCCGTGCTGCCACATCGAGACCCTGCCGGCACTGGTTGTTGTCGTACCGCTGCTGCTGAGGAGCGGGTGGTGGCCGGTACTCCCAGCCGAGCCCCCTCCATCGGCCCCCGCAGCGCCCGCCTGGTACGCTGCTGAGACGTCAAACACGCGCCGCCCGGCGACCGACGACGGACTGGGCCGCCTGGGCTGTTGCGCCGACCCTAACAGCGGCCGCGATTGCGCGACATTGGCCGCCACTGCCACCTCCACCGCCACCGCCACCTCCACCGGCGTGGGCCGCTACTGATGAAGTGGAGGAGCGGCCGCTGCGGGCGGCGTGCGCGTTCGCACCGGCAGACGAAGCAAGGGCGGCTGCTGCCGCATCGACTGCGTCCAGCCCCAGCCCGTCCCGGCCATCGTCGCCAGCTCGCGCGTCCACTACCGCAACTGACCCGAAGAACTGCATCGCGGCCGCTGCCGTACCGCCACCGCCGCGCGGGCCGCCTCGGGCGCAGCGCGCCCCTCCCCCCTCCCTGGAGCCGCCCCGCCGCCTCCCTGCGGCCCCCCTGCCCCCCCGGCCCGGCTGCGAAGAAGTCCTCCTCGTCGCTGTCCGCGTCCTCCCGCACCGCCCCCAGGCCGTGAGACCACGCCACGTCCGCCGCCGCCGCCCCCGCTGCCGCCTCGTCCCGCTCCGCCCCTGCCAGCCGGCAGCCACCTCGGGCAGCTCTGGGGGTCACATGCGGGGGTGGGCACCTGGTGGGTAGGGGGTGGGGGGTGCTGTGCTGGCGTGACAGCGGAGTGCAGGAGGGTGGTGTTGAGGGGTGGTGTTGAGGGGTGGTGTTGGGGGTGGTGTTGGGGGTGTTGGTGGTGGTGTTGGTGGTGTTGGGGGTGGTGTTGGGGATGGTGTCCCTCCCCTAGTAGTAATTTCCGCTTTTCCAATGCCGTATGTTGACGCACGGGTTACCCCCCGTCACACCACCAGCCCCACCACCACCGCCTCCCCTCACCTCCTCCACCCCAAACGCACCCCCTCGTATCACCCCTTACCTCCGTTTCCCTCCCGCCTCCCCTCCCACCAACCCCACCCCTCCCCCAACCCACCCGACTCATCCTCCGCCAGCCCCTCGGTGTCCACGTCACCATCCGTACTCATCGCCGCAGCGCCGCCGCCGCTCAACAGCGCCGCCGCCGGGCCGGAGCCCAGCGGCGGCCTTGGCAGCGGCGGAGCCGCTGGAGCTGCCGGCGGCGGCGGCAGCGGTGGCGGCGGCGGCTGCTGCGGTAGGGTTGTACGGCAGCGGCCTCGCGACGCCCAGCGAGTGCGCCAGTGCGGGTATGGTGCAGGTGCCGTGCAGCAGCATGGAGTACCGGGTGGCGTTGGAGCCGTCCTCCGCCGCCGCCGCGACCACCTCCAGGAAGGACAGCGCGCCCGGCAGCAGCTGCCCGCCGCGCACGTGCTCGCGGACCCGCGGGTCGGCCGAGGAGTCAATCAGGAGATACGACGCCAGCACGGCGAACTCCTTCTCGGCGGGGCAGGCGCCGCCTCCGCCGCCGCCAGGCGCCGCCGCCGTCGCCCTTTCCGTCCCCCCGCTTGTCTCCTGAGGTGCAGGGCAGCGGCGCCACCGTGATGGCGGTGTGGTAGTGGCCGGGTGCCAGGCGCATGGACATGACCTGCTGCAACGTGTCCGCGTGGATGACTCGCAGGCAGTGGTCGCCTCCAGGGAGGGACTCGCACAGCGCCAGCAGGCAGTGGCTGGCAGGGTGGTAGGCCAGGCTGTGGATGGTCTCGCCTGTGTGGGGGGGAGGGGGCGTTCCGGGTGGGGGTGGGGATTGCCGGTGTGACGGTTGCTCTGCGGGTGGTTGATTCGGTTAGGCCTGCGCCATGAAGCTGGCTGGTATGAAGTCCACGGTATAAATGCGATGGTGGTGCAAGGCGACTGGTGTTGCAATCCTCTGGGGCCGTGGTAGACGCCTCGTCTCTTCCACCACCCCCGAGTGAGAGCTACCCCAACGCAATCGAGCTGCCAGCTGGTCCCCGAAGCAATCCCGCCAACCCACTCCCACTGCAACTCCGCCGAACCTCCCCCTCGCCATCATTTATTCCGGCCCCGGGCACTTTGCCGCCTGAGCCATCGCCACCCACCCACCCACTCACCCACCCACGAAGGCGGTGCTCCATCTGAGCCTGACCCGTGGGTCCAAGCGCCCGAACAGCAGCTGCCCCTCACGCGTCACCCAGCACGCGCTGCCCGGCATGGCGGCGGTACTGACGTGGCACAGCGTCTGCAGGCTGTCCGAACCGTGCACCCGCACCACCACCAGGTGCTCCAGGGGGGCCAAGCGGGACCCCACCGCCGCCGCCGCCGTCGGCTTCGGCCGCACCGAGCTGGAGGGCAGCTACACGCCGCCGGCGCCGGCGCCGGCGGGCCGCCCCGGCTCCGAAACCAACGCCGCCGCCGTCGACGCCACCGGCTGTAGCTCCCCCGCCAGCTGGCTGATGCGTAGGCTGTAGCCGGGCCCCACGTCCCAGCAGCCGCCCCGCCCAGTCAGCGGCGCCGCCAGCTGCCACATCGCCAGCTGCCCTGTGGTCGTGGCGGCCATCAGCACCGGCGGCAGGCCCCCCGGCAGCTCCCTGAGGGCCAGCGAGCGGGGGGTCTCGTCCTCCGCCAGCTGCAGCTGCAGCAGCGGCCGGCCCAGGTCGGCTACTGCCGCCACCTCCACTCGGTTGCTGATCCACTGACCCATGAGGACAAGGGTAGCGTCCGCCTCTTCCTGAGGAGCTTCCGATCCGGATGCTGCTGCTGCTGCTGAGGTTGTGGGCGGGTGCGGCACAGCGCCAGGAGGCCGCAGCGGCACAGCGCCAGGAGGCCGCAGCGGCACAGCGCCAGGAGGCCGCAGCGGCACAGCGCCAGGAGGCCGCAGCGGCACAGCGCCAGGAGGCCGCAGCGGCACAGCGCCAGGAGGCCGCAGCGGCACAGCGCCAGGAGGCCGCAGCGGCACAGCGCCAGGAGGCCGCAGCGGCACAGCGCCAGCAGGCCGCAGCGGCACAGCGCCAGGAGGCCGCAGCGGCACAGCGCCAGGAGGCCGCAGCGGCACAGCGCCAGGAGGCCGCAGCGGCACAGCGCCAGGAGGCCGCAGCGGCACAGCGCCAGGAGGCCGCAGCGGCACAGCGCCAGGAGGCCGCAGCGGCACAGCGCCAGGAGGCCGCAGCGGCACAGCGCCAGGAGGCCGCAGCGGCACAGCGCCAGGAGGCCGCAGCGGCACAGCGCCAGGAGGCCGCAGCGGCACAGCGCCAGGAGGCCGCAGCGGCACAGCGCCAGGAGGCCGCAGCGGCACAGCGCCAGGAGGCCGCAGCGGCACAGCGCCAGGGCGGAGAGCTGCGCGGGGGGTGGGAGCTGGGAGAGCTGCGTGATGGTTCCGGAGCGGAGATCCACCCGCAGCAGCTGCAGGCGGCTGCGGCTGGCGGCTGCGAGCAGGGAGCCGCTGTGGGCGGCCAGGGAGAGAGGCTCTGGAGTGGGGAAGAGGGGATGGGCAGGGGTGGCCGGAGGGTATGACCGGGCCTCAGATGCGGGTAGGCACCTGAACGAAGATGCCGGACCACCCGCCGCCAGGGTGGCAAGCAAACCCCGTTTACACGATATAGGAGGAAGAGGCTGCACCCTAGTCGGCCAGGTGCTTGTTGTGAGGATCCGGACTCACCCGGTGAGAGCCACTCCGCCGCCAGCCCCCCGCCAGATGACAGCGGCTCCAGAACCCGGATGCTACCCTGCAGGGGGGTAGCGGGCGGCGTCGTGCGGGCGGGGAGCGTCAGGAGGGGTGGGGGGGAGTGGGAGCGCTGCAGGAAGTGCCGGTCCGCCACCTGGAACCGGCGGGAGGGAGGAGGCGCGGCGGCGAGGGAGGTGAGAGCTGATGTGACGCAAAGACGACCCGCATACACAACATTGGACATGTGGTAGCGGGTGGCGAGGAGGGGGGAGAGCTGCTCCCCCCTGCCGCGGCTCCCACCTGCAGCACCTGCACCAGCCGCAGCCCCCCCACGTCAGCCACCAGCAGCGAGGGCGCAAGGTGGTCCAGCCCGGGTAGCTCGACCTGGGGGGGGGAGAAGACCCGGTTACAAGACATGGGGGGGCGGGGGGAGGGGAGGAGCGAGGAGGTGAGTTGGTTGTGGTGGCGGGTGGCGGTGCCGCTCAACACGCCGGGTCCAGGCAGGGGCCATCCAGCTTGCATGGGGACTACACGATGAGCCGCACACGGGCGCACTTAGCACGGCAGGCGCAGGGGCGGTCAGACGGCGTACGGATCCGATGGCGCCAGCTGGATCGCAAATACGCTCCACGCGCGGACCTGCGCCCTGCATTGTCGTACAACTGCACCTGTACCGGCCCCCCACCCTCCACCCCACCTCGCCCCACCTCACCCCCCTCCCTCCGTGTCAAACCCCGACGCGCACCTGGCAGAAGTCCCCCCCGCCGGCCCCCTCCCCCTGGCTAGCCACCGATAGGAGGTCCGTCCTGGAGGCCGCCTCGAAGCTGAAGGCGACTTGGGTGTGCCAGCAGCCGCCGGGCGGGGCCCCCCTGCCCCCCGGTGGGTCGGAGGTGCTGGTTTCGGAGTCACTCAGTCGCAATGCAAACATGCGGCAGCCGTCCTGCGGGGGAGGGGGAGAGGAAGGGCAGGGGGCGGGTTGGAAGGGATGGCGCTTGAGGAAAGGGACTTCTAGGACATCGGGGCGTTTTAGGAGTTTGACGGCGTGGAGACTAGTTGGGTTGGCGGCGGACGAGGTACGCTGAGGTCGGGGACTGCGCAGCACAGCTTCAAGTGTCAGCTGGCGTCGAGGGCTGAGCTCCCAAGGGCACAAGTTGGAAGGCTGAAGGTCTGAACGGCCGCCCTCCCCCCATCTCCAGTTTTGCCCCGGTCCCCCTCAAGCTGCAGTACGCCACTATGGACGAGCAGTCCGCCCTGTACGACATGATGTCGACCCACCGGCACTTGCGTCCCCTCCGCCCTGTACGACATGATGCCGACCCACCGGCACTTGCGGCCCCTCCGCCCTGTACGGCTGCAGCCCGGCGGCCAGGCGCGTGCTGAAACCCAGGCCATCATGAGGGGCCCTCCGCGGATGAGGCGGCCCGCGGCGCCGCTGCCGCAGCTCGCGACGACCCACGGGTCGTCCGCCCCTGAGAGGGAACATCAAGGGTGTGTGGTGCGGGCCGTGTTGGGGTGAAGGTATAAGGGGTAAAGATATGAGGAGTAAAGGTTTGAGGGGTGAAGGTATGGGGGGTGAAGGTATGGGGTAAAGGCATTACGTAAAGGCCTGCCCACCTGCCCCGCCTGCCGACACCAGGTTCTCCAGCCCGCACCCCCAACCTCATGACGCAATGCTCCCTCACCCGCCACGTCTTCACCCGGCTAGCTGGCGGCTGCTCAGGAGCCCCCCAGGCGGGACTAGCTCGCCGAGTCCGGCCAGCACACCAAGCTCCCCACCATGGTCCTCATCCCTCAAACACGTCCCCTAAACACACCTCCCGATAGGTCTTCCTGCTCCCCTGTCACGTCAACCGATTTATATTATGCCGAGTCCACGGGTTTCGTCTCTTACCCAAACCCACCCACCCACCCACACCGGCCCCTTGATCCCTCTCCCCCCCGCCCGGCCCCCTCTCTCACCCGCCGAGTCCGTCAGCACCGTCACGTCCGTGACTGGCGCCAGGCTCTTGATGGCGGCCACCTCAGCCAGCGGCTAGTGCAGCAGCGCCGCAGAGGGCGGGGCGGCGGAGAAGGGCGGCGGGGCGGAGGGTGACGTGTCGGCGGCCGGTACTGAGAGGACCTGGGGGAGGGGCCGGGGGGCCGCGGTGTAGGGGGCCGGGCCGGGATCGTGCACCGTGGTATTTTCCTTCAGCATGCGCTTGCAGTACTCTGCACGACAAGCGGTTGGGTCAAGGCTGCCAGTTGACACGACGAAACGAAAGATCGGAAGGGAGGGGAGGTGAGGGAGACATGATCGCGGCTCGTGGTGCAGAGAAGGTACGGCAAACCGTACGGCAACGAAACACGTGGTCTGCTGGCGTCCGTCCCCTTGTTGGACCTCATTTCGCATTTCGGGCGCAGCAGGCATGACGTCCAGGGGGGTCCCAGGTCGCAGCCGGTTCGCAAAAACACACTCGCGCTTTTGCCGCGCCTGCGCCGAACCCTGGCGACCGTGTACTACTCGGCCGGCACCCCTCCCCTCCCCTCCCTCCCTTGTCCCTTGCAACCCCTGCCTCCCTCCCCCCTCCCTCTCCTCCCGCAGAATTGGCGGGAAACAGATCATTGTCGCCATCACGTTAAGTCCAGAACGTGATACAACAACTATCCCCCCTCCGGCGGCAGCGTCCCCGCTGCACGCTTAGAGGCCAATTTAACAGATTCCAACTCCGGTTTCAGATCCGAAGTGAAATGATGCGCAGGTTCCCAGCTATTATGCTCAGACGAAAAGCCTGCCCATTTGACAAACCACTCGTGCATGTTACGGAATTTGCGACCAGACCGTACGCGGCGACAACGATAGTCCAGAACGCGTTCAACCGTCCAGAGAGGTTGTTTGTTCGGCAGCCAGTCGACAGGACCCGGATCAGTAGGGACAGTGTCAGCAGCATCAACTTCCATGTCAGAATCCTTCGACCGGTAAGGACGAATCAGGGACACATGAAAAGTCGAATGAATACGCATATCAGATGGCAGGCGCAGTTGAACAGCAACAGAACCGACCATGCGTATGACAGGAAAGGGACCGACCCACCGGGGTAACAGTTTCCGCGAACCAACCGCCAGCGCGCGGAGGTTCTTGGTGCTCAGCATAACCAACTGACCCGGAGTGAAAGTAACGTCCTTCTTGTTGCGGTTGTAGTAATCTGCAGCACGCTGTTGCGCGGATTCCAGGCACGCTTTAGCATCAGTTAGCCGAGACACAAAGTTCTTAGCAAAGCTCTTCGCAGCAGGAACGTTAACATCCAATTCCCGCCAGACAGGTAGCGCAGGATGGAAGCCATAGTTCAGGAAGAACGGACTCTGCCCAGTAGAACGATTCACTGCGTTGTTCATGGCGAACTCAGCGGCAGTTAAGTACGTGTCCCAGTTCAGTGGATTACGACCAGCAAAGTTACGCAACATATCCCCCAGAGTGCGATTCATACGTTCAGTTTGGCCATCCGACTGAGGGTGGTAGGCGGTCGACATGTTGACCTTCATGCCCAAAAGCTCACTCAGCGAGCCCCAAAACTTACTCGTGAATTTCGCATCGCGGTCAGATACCACGTTACGGGGCACACCATGCAGACGCACAACGTTATCGAAAAACAGGCGGGCGGTGTGTTCAGCAGTACAGGTCGTCACGGTAGGCGCCAGATGCACCATTTTGGTCAGCCGATCAACCAAAACGAGAACCGCGTCGTATCCCCCCTCAGTTTTGGGAAGCGCAACCACATAGTCCATAGAGACGCTGTCCCAGGGGTTAGCCGGTACAGGCAACGGCTGCAGTAACCCAGGAGTCTTACCGGACTGAGGTTTATTACGCTGACAGGAAGGGCACGATAAAACGTAGTTTTCCGCATCCTTGGCCATTCGCGGCCACCAGAAGGTACGAGAAACCAGCTCGATCAGTCGAGTACAGCCGGGATGCCCCGCTAGGGGACCGTCATGGTACTTCGCCAAGATGTCCTGTCTGAGGGTATCATCATTGGGGACCACTATTTGGCGACGGTCAGACAGAACACGGAGCCAGATGCCGTGGGAACAGGTCAGGTTAGCGGTATTCCGTTTCACAGTGAAGTACGGATCAGTGACAGAAGCATCCTTGAGACGAGCAGCAAACTCAGTGGGAGGAACCTCAGTCGGCGCCTTGGCAGTTTGTCTACGGGTCACAACAGACAGGACGGCTGCATACAGATTAGGATGCCGGCTGAGAGCGTCTGCAATGTTCAAAGAACCAGATACGTACTCCCAGTTGTAGTTGAAACGCGCCATATATTCAAGCCAGCGTGCCTGACGGCGGTTCAAGGACGGCACACCTTGCAGGAACGTAAGGGGTTTGTGATCAGTTTTCACGGTGAATGGTCTACCTTCAAGGTAGCAGCGCCATTCTTTCAGGGCATGCAGTACAGCCAGCAACTCCTGCTCCCCAGTAGTATAACGACCCTCAGCAGATGAGAATTTCTTACTGGTAAACGCCACAGGTCGGCCGTTTTGCAGCAGGACAGCACCCGAACCATGCAACGAAGCGTCAGATACGACTTCAACACGGAAGGGTTGTGAGTAATCAGGAAACATTAAGATAATGTCCTCACATACAGCATGCTTCAGTGCGTCAAAAGCCTGTTGGCACTCAGCAGTCCAAGCAGCAGGCGACAGAAACGCTCCCTTACGCGTCAGATTGGTCAGAGGCGCAGCAACAATAGAGTACCGCGAGATAAACTTACGGAAGTAGTTAGTCAGCCCCAGGAACTTACGGAGTTCCACCAGAGTAGTCGGTACAGGCCAGGTACGGACGGCGGCAGTTTTCCGCGGATCCATGCGAATGCCGTCAGCAGATACGACATGACCCAGGTATTCGACTTGCGGCTGAGCCCAGTGGCACTTAGATTGTTTCGCGTACAGTTGCTCACGGCGCAGAGTATCAAAAACCAGCCGAAGATGTTCCAGATGTTCATCCCGTGTTTTCGAATAAATCAAGATATCGTCCAGGTAGCAAACCACGAACTTGTCGAGGTACGGCCTGAAGATACGATTCATGACAGCTTGGAAGGTAGCAGGGGCGTTAACTAAGCCAAAGCTCAGGACAGTGTACTCGAAATGACCGAAGGGCGTATTGAAAGCAGACCGCGGAATGTCAGACTCAGCGATCCGTATCTGATTGTACCCTTGCTGCAAGTCAATCGAACTGAAGTACGCAGCACCCCGCAGTTTATCCAACAGGTCGTCGATGCGCGGCAGAGGGTAACGGTTTTTCACAGTAACCGCGTTAAGACCCCGGTAATCGATGCACATGCGCAAACCACCATCCTTCTTGCCCACGAACAGGATAGGAGCAGAATACGGGGAGGTACTAGGGCGAATCATACCCTTGTTCAGCAAGTCAGTTACTTGACGTTTTACCTCATCGAGCTCCGAAGGGCTAAGACGATACATGGGCCGCGACACAGGTTGCGCGCCAGGCATCAACGGAATAGTGTGATCGACGGGTCGCACTGGAGGCAAGCCAGGAATCTCACGGAAAAGATCTGCATTGGCTTCCAGTAGGGCTTCAACGTCGGGATCCTTAGCGTCAGATGGAGGAACAGCAGCATTCAGATGTAGCTTAGGCCGAACCAACACCGCATGGGCACCTTTACGTAGCAAGCGAGCAGCAGCTTTGCGACCGACAGCAACAGGCACACGCTTCTGACAGAGTGCGGCAACAGCAAAATTAACAGCAGGTGGGGCAGCGGGCACAGCATTGGCCCCCCCAGGTGCCGGCACAGAAAACGGAACAGAGTACGTTGCCGGACCTTTACGCAAAATCAACACACGCTGCCCAAACTGAAGACAAGCCGCATGCCGTTCCAGAGTCCCAGAACCCAGAATCAGAGACCTGCGTCGGGACCTGCGTCTGGGCTTTCGCATCCCCCATGGCGGCGCGGCGCGGCTTCGGCCTGCTCTCCTGGACGACCGCGGACCTCCTCTGGTAATGACAGCTTCCTCACACATCTGGTCGGTATTCGGGCGGGTCGGGCCGGGGCCTCCGACTAGGACCGGGACTGGGACCGGACCGCGATGGCCGCTCTCCCATAGCGCCCCAACTCCCACAGTTCTCCTACTAGCGCCCAAAACCGATTCTGCGAAAACTTTACGTGCGTCGCGTGGGGTCCTCGCTCCCGTGCGTCTCGCCGTAGCCGATATAGCTTAGCCGCCAAAGGTCCTATTACGACCTTCGGCTTTCGTATCCCCAACCCAGTTCTCCAGCATGCATCTCAAAACTTCTGTTTTAAACGTTTTTTCGGACATCCACGGGTTTCCCTCGAACCCTCTCCTCCCGCCCTCGCTGCCTCCCTCCCCTCGGGCGCCGCTGGTCGCTGACAAGCGCCGGGAGACCGGCGCCACACCGCTGCTGCAGACGCCCTGAAGCCGCTTGGGCATCAGGCCGTCTCGCATGTAAGGCAGCGGCAGCGTGAGGCAAGCGACCTCGACGAGCAGGAATCCGTCCGGCGATGACGGCATCGATGACCCCGCCGGAAGCCGCGCTTGCCGGGATTGCGGTATCAGTGTGAACCAGGCACAGCGTCCGTCATAACTGAATCAGAGTAATGCGTCTGTGCTGTCCGGTCCCAAGCGGCGCAGCGACGACGGCACCAGGTCCATGTGCTCGACGCGCTCAAACAAGTGGAAGGCTTGCTGCACCTCAAGCAACCCATCAGCCGGCTCCCATAGCTGCAAGTAGTCGCCGCAGTCGACGAGCAGCTGCTGCGGCTCGGAAGTCCCGACGGACGCGTGTCGTTCACCATTAGGACGCGCGAAGCATCCCCCAATTGCATTTTGCACTGCAGTTGATGGCTCTACCTCCTCGACAATTAGGGTGACGCCTCCCATTCGTTATCTCATGCTGCGCAACCGGTGCCTATTTGGCAACAACAGCTAGCTGCGAGGACCCATCCAGTTTCGTCGAAATAATATAATGGAGCATTCTTTAATGAGACTTGCTGGCAATTCATATTGGATGAGGCAGCTGGGCATGTATCTCATCCTTTCCTTCCAGCCAAAGCGTTTTCCTGATGATGCCGACACATGCAATCACATCTCCCCGCCCGCTGACAACCTCCTAAAAGCACGCGCGGAACTTCTTGATCTGATCCGCCACATGCGTCAGTTGGCACATAGCGGATGCCCCTTGACAACACCCTAACCCTTTCCCGCCATTAGCCCAACTCTTCACCGCACCCCACCCCCTTTCCCTCCCCCTCCCTAGCCACGCGACGCGAATCAATTTCCGGATCATCGTCCTACTTACCCGCATCAGCAAGCTTAGCTGCACCCTTTCCATCATTTCCTCCCACTTCACATCACCGCACCGCCATGCCTCTCCTCTCTTTCCCCGCTGTCACCCTTGAACTACACCCGCTAGAGCCAATGCTTATCCGGCGGCTCCCTGGCCGGGACTTGCAGTATTGCCCGCCCGAACAGTCTGTCATCAAAAGAGGTCTCGTGGTCCCCGGATACGATCAGACACCTGCTGCCCTCGCCTGGCCAAAGCCCAACATTTTTAGTGACGGTACCCAGAGCCATAGCGTATCGATTTCGACTAATATCTTTTTTCTGCGAAGAGGTTAATAGGAGGGGGGGTTAAACGAACTACAAATCGTCTAAATAGCGCACTAATCTTCCCTCTAGAAACCCAGCAGACGTGATGTCCTACCAGGGCTGGTCGCTACCGTTCTCGAAGCGGGTCAGACTACTCACTGTTCTGCCAGTTCCACGCGTCTCCTAGGGCCGCATCAACAAAGGACTAGGACCGCGACCTGTGAGGACTCCAACAGCCCAGTCGGCATGTCGTACGTACGCAGCAGCTGTACGGAAGCCACCTTGTGCAACGTCAGCTAGCTCTGCGGCTCGTTGCAGTACCGCTCGCTGCTGCTGCTGCTGCTGCCGTGAGTGCCTTCCCGTGGCGAGGGAGCTCCTGGTGACGCACCGCAGCCCCATCCGCCCCTCGTCGCCCGAGTGGGTGCGCAGCGGCGCCAGGACGCAACCAGCCACTGCCGGGAGGCGAGTGAGCCACGTCATGAGTCAAGTCACGTTACGCGTCCAAACATGTCTGCCGGGAGGGAGGTGGGGCGAGAGGCTAACTCTAGAGTGGCTGCACGAGTCGTGGGCACAGCAGCTAGAGAGTTCGCAGGTAACCCGCAGCAAGGCGAACTACCGTCTCTGTATCCGTCCACGTCACCTAGGGCCAACACGCCCATCACGCTTGCACATGTTGACACGTTGGTGCAGCCCAGCCGAGCACTTCGCACCAAACCATTCCCGGTTAGCAGAAGCGGTAATACCCCGTTACGGTCCTCACGGACCTCAGTCCCCAATTAATGTTTCAGAGGAAATGGTGTTGATAAACACCGTCATCCTGTTGCGGAATCTGGGCCTCCTCCCGCCCAGTCACAAGCCTCACAATCGGTCACAATCCCCTTGTACCAACCACGGTGCTGCCAATTAATTTGGCAGCTGCATGATGGCACTACGTAGGACCGACACACGCGACAGCTGCCAGGGTGTCTCACGTGCTGCTTCGGACCACCTACCCCCTAACCTCATAGCTCCAGTAGCTACGCAATCCAGTCGCTTCTTGCACAATGAATGTGCAAGGCCCATAGAAGCATTTTACAGGGACTGGAAAATACACACTGCCTCCCAGCGTGCTGTGCCCCCCCGTTCCTTCCCACCAAGACCACCAGCGCAGCTACCCAAAAGCTAGCAACTAGCCCTGGTGCACCGCTGCAGCACGATATCCTGTCACCGCTGCTAGGTGCCACGCTCCGTCGCGTCAGTACTCCTCGGCTTGCTTCGCCTTTCCAAGCTCCCGATGGGGCACGTGATTATCCACCCCACCGCCACCGCAACGCGACAGCCTGGCAAAGCAAGGCATTTTCGGCACCATTCTGCGCAAGCCTTCAGTTTTAGCAATGGACGGCTATGGCTGGAGGTCCTCAGTGCCAGGGGAGCTCGGCGAAGATTTGATAGCTTGGCATGCTTGTTGTGAAGAGCACTGCAAGCGCTTGTAGGAGAAAGACAGATGAAACAAGCGGGCGAAGTCTAGTAGTGAAATTAGGTGCTACACGGCCAGAGGGAAGATAACGATAACTAGATGGCCATATCGGGTGCCGGCGGACCGGGCGCCGTACGCGCTCGTCCAGCCGGCCGACCCAGGGCGGACGCTCCGGCGGACGCGCCCTGTTTCGACCTGGCAACTCGCAGCTTCGGGCCGGCTCGCGCGACATTCCGGCAGAGAACCTTCCTACGGAACTTTTTCGGGTCGCTCCAGCGTCGCACAGGAGCTGTGGCGACGCGCTTTGTGGAGCGATGCACGTCCCATGGAGGCCAGCAAAGCCAGCAAAGCACTTTGGGCGGGCCAGGAGGCGCGCGGACGGCCACTCTGCCACTCCTGTATGGCAATGCACTCGCCATTCCTCGCGAAAGTAAAAGCCGCGGGAAAGTAACGCTACACGAGCGTCCGTACAGGGCTTCTTTGCCAAGTCCAATCAGTATAATACGTAAAGGGGTGAGACCCCTTCAGAGTCCGATGTGTTGCGGTCTGCGGTCAACATGCACAAGAGGAACGACTGTCGCTATCTCGGTGGCGTTGACGACCGCGGTTCTTGTAACGGCTGTTCATTGCTGTTCATTGCATAGCGTTACACCTCTTCAGAAGGTGTAAGCTTGCAGCTTACTTGAGCTAGATGATCGTCGTCGATCCTAAGCGCGCGCGCGCGAGCCCACCCTAAGCGCCAGGAAGGGCTCGGACTACACTCAGTTACACTCAGTGAATGCTGCAGCTCGGGCGTGCACCATGTTCTCGTGCAAGGCGCCGGTGCTCGCGCTTTCATTGGGGGTTTTGCCCGCCCCCACAATCACAGCCCTTGCCGGCATATCGCTTACATGCATACTGTACCGGTATCAACGACCGGGATAACCCAACGCCGTACTTAAAGCTCGTGAATTATAGAATTCAGATGAGCAACGAGTGAAGCTGATGACCCGTCTCGCAAGTTTGCTGCACCCGTTACAGTCTTTCTTTGAGGAGCTCGGGAGACGCATATCATTCCTAGCAGCGACCCATGTCACAGCGGCAATCGATGCATTTGCTGAACGAGGCCTCGACCATTTCGGGGGCACTAGTACGGTCACCGGACATAGTAGACAACGTCGTGCGCTTCCTGTGCCCCAATGAGGTCGCGTGCACTATCCGCTTGTTGGACAAAGCAACTTCGCTGCAGTTCGGCCAGTACACGACTGTTCGGCTTTCTGATCCATCACCTCACCACGCATTTAAGGATCGCTGGGGCGTGCCAGGCGCCATGCGGTCGCTCACTCTCCTACGGCGGCAGCAGCTTGTATGCCTAACAGCGGCCAGCGGCAGTCTGCCCAACCTGGAAGTGGCGTTTGAGGGTGCGGGTTTTGTCTTCAGGGCCTCGACATTTGATGACGCCAGCACGGATGCCCTCGCCGGTGCTGCAGCCGCTGAGCGGCTGGAGGTGTGCCAGTGGCTTCGGCAGCGTGGCTACCTCTGGGGCAAGTCGCTGGCCGCAGCAGCACTGGCAGGCCACCAGGTGGTGTGCGAGTGGCTGCTGGACAACGGCTGCCCCTGGGATGATGAAGCCATCTACGCTGCTGCCCGCGGCGGCCACGTGGGCCTGATGGAGTGGCTGATGGAGCGAAACCCCATCAAGGACACAGTTAGTCCATTGTCGCTTATATTGGAGGTGGCTGAGGGCTGTGACCTGGCGACTCTGGAACGGTTTCACAGCGAGTTCCGGGGGGAGCAAGGAGGGGCGGCCGATGATTACGGGGTAACGGCGGGAGCTGCTGCCAGCAGCCCCACAGCGGACTGGCAGGCCAAGGTCGAGTGGCTGGAGGGGCAGGGCTACCAGCGCAGTCCCGAAATCTGTTGTCGGGCCGCTGCCCAACCGGACGCACTAGACCGCCTGAAGTGGCTGCGGCAGCGGGGCTACCCGGCTGATGAGGTCTCCCTTGTGAAGGTCGCCGGAACTGGCAACCTGGTTGCTGTACAGTACCTGCTGACGGAGGGTGTAGGAGCCGGCGGGGACAAGCGCGCTGGACGCGAAGCCGCTCGAGGTGGCCACCTGGCCGTCCTGGAAGCCCTGCACGCCCACGGCTGCCCCCTGGATGCCTCACTTATTGCCAGAGTCGCAGCCTCTGGTGGGCACCTGGCAGTGGTGGCCTGGGCGGTGGAGACGCTCGGTGCCACGGTAGCGAGTATCGGCACCGACGAGGCAGCCATGTCAGGCAGTGTGGAGCTGCTGTCCTGGCTGCACGAGCACGTCTGCGAATGGGATGACGCCTTTGGCTTCGCTGCAGAGAGTGGCTGCGAGGAGGCGCTGGAGTGGCTGGTGGATCACGGCTGCCCCATGACGGTGGGTGTTGCATGGCGCGAGCCCCGTGGGCTGATGGCGGCTGGCCGGTTTGTTTGTTGGCTTAGGCTTCCGGCTTGTGAAGCTGTGGACATGATGTGAGGGGGCATGGTGAGGCGATGGTGAACCAACCAACTAGCGAACGTAATGACTGCCGTACAGCTGCGAAGTTATTTGGGCGCAGTTCCGTGATCCTGCACTCGGGAATGGTGGGGCTGATGTGGGCGACCGCAGCCCTCCTAGGGGAGGGGTCACTGGAGTAGCTGCCAGGGTGATGGCTGCCGGCTTGCACTTGCACGGTGGGTTCGGTTCGGGAGGGGTTGCGTCAGCCGGGGTGGTGCTGCTGTGCGTGAGGGCCCAAGGGGGGGCGCAGGGCCGAGCAGGGAGGTCGCAGAGGGACATGGAGGGCTACCGAAATCAAAGACATTCTGCACCAGGCCCAACGAAGCTGGATAGGGGGGCCGAGGGTTTCAATTTCTCAGTAGAAGGACGATGACGGCCTGAAGCGGCTGAAGGGTGTGGGTGGAGTAGGCGGGATGGGTTAGGCCGGGTCTGGCGTTGTTGTCCGAATTAAACCTCTGGGAGAACGCATCCGGTGGTTTCTGCCAGCAACTGCCCACGTCTCGTCTCGCCAGCTGATCCCTCAACGCAACATCCCTCCCTCATCCTCAGGACGACGGCAGCGCCTACTTGGTCGCTGCTCAGAACGGCGACCTGACCACACTGCGCTGCTTGCGGCGGCTGGGCTGCCCCTGGAGCTCCGACAGGGAGGCCTTCATGTCCTCGGTCTTGAAGGGCTGTGCGTTTCCCCTGCTGCGCTGGCTTGTAGAAGCGGGCTACCCGGTGAATTGGAATACGGCAGTGAAGGCGGCGGGCCGGTGGAGGGGGGGGGATCGGCACGAGGTGCAGGCATGGCTGGCAGCCGAACGGAAGCGGCAGCTAGGTACACGGCAGTAGCAGATGTCGCGACGGTCATGGTGGCAGTAGCATACCGGTATTCCCCGGGCGCCCAGGGAGTTCATGCTCTGCAGGACCGACCGATGGTCCTCGCGGTTGCCTGGTGCGGTAATTGTTTTGTTGCCTGGTTTGGATGCGGTGGTCCGGGTGTCATGGCCGCACTGGCAAGGGCGACTCAGGGCCCCAAGTGCGGCGTGGGTTTCGCAATCTTGTGTCTCGATGGGAGGAGATGTGGCAAACGGCTGTGGCGCCTCACTTTATTGAGCCCGGGGCTGAGCGCTGGTGGAGTGCTGGTGGAGCATTGCGCCCCCTGCCTTGCCAGTGACCTTGTGCATGGCCGGGGAGTGGCAGGTAGTAGAGCGGTGTTGCCAGGAGGTCCCTCTGGAGACGTGGAACATGTGAGGGATGGTGGTGGAGGTAGGCGCTGTGTCCACCCACCCGCTCCTGTTTCCGGCCGCACTCCCGCCCCCACTCTTGCCCCCACCCTTGGGCACAATTCTACAGCTCGTTACTCCTACGCCGTTGTTGTATCTGGACAGAGACCCCATGTGCAGTGGTGGGGGTTACTGCTGGTTGGAGGCCAGGGGCGGGGTTAGCGGTCGGTGCAGTTGGTGCACTGTGTGGGTGATCCCCAGCCAGGGCGGTCAGGGCGGGGCAGGTGCACTCCTGCATGTAGGCCTGTCAGGTGGGTTTCTGGGGTAGGACGCCACGACGCCATTGCTGGTGCTGCCCGGACACAAACCCTCACTCCGTCATGTGGGGATATGGTACTGGGAACGATGTGCTGAATGCTGCTGCCAGTCGTCATTACGCAAGGTTTGGGTACTTAGCTGCCTTGTCGTTCAACAGCAGTGACAGCTTAATGCGAGAGGTGGTACAAGCTCAGGACGCAGTCCGTGTCACCGAGTAAACCAGGACACAAGCACCCTTCCGATCTGATTTGTGGGTTGTGGAAAAACGGTGAGATTAGTATTTTGCCGCCACCCGTACCGCGTGATGGCCCGGAACCGCTGGGCAGTAGTAGTAGTAGTAGCAGTACACGCTACTGTGGGTTCCAGATCAAAATGGAGAACCGTCAGGCACATCACCTGAAGGAGACAAAAGGGACAGAAACCCAACCGCACCATAACACAGGCAACCTATCATGACACCAGCTCATAATCCAGAGGCAAAGTTCAAGCAGCCAGCACCCCGAGGGGAATTTGCGCTATAGGCTCGGAACCAACCACCAAGCCACTTAGCAGATCCACGACCGGTGAACTAGTGGAGCGCCACCATGATACATGGGGAATAACTGCCCGCCTCTTATCCCAGGAACCACGAGCCCCAAGCAGGGCATGCCCACCCATGGGCAGGGAAAATAAGAAGTAGGGGAAAACACCTGTATGTCCCCAAGCAGCCGGCGGAGCTGATCTATCATAACCCCACAAACACGGCATCCGGCCCCTCACACAGGGCGACCGGAAACTACCCGAATTAAGGGTGCCGAGGCCCCACAGCGGCCCCACCCTTCCAGGGTAAGCCTCAAAGCAGCAAACACCCCGAAGAAGGGCCCAAAATTCTACCATCCCTCGGCGGATGGCACAATCTTGGAGATCAATCCCTTGGACAACAAGTAAGAGAGCCCCCAGCCCCCGACCTCTTCAAGGCTGAAGCCATAAACCGGCGCCCAACTTCCACGGCAGTAGTAGCGGCCAGGACCACCTACCACGTCCCAGTCACAGGGTTGCACGGCCGGGGGGGCTGTACCAACCAGGTAGGGTCACCCCTCCACCAAGCCGGCCTCAAGTTGGTCAACCACAGCCTGAGCCACCGGTCAGAACCAGAAATGGTGCAGGCGAGGGGCAACCTCCCCTGGACGCTCCCCAGATGGCGTGCCACACCCACGGGGAGCAGCTGCTAGCCCTCCAGCCAATATGTGAGTTCCAGAGAATGGGGATCCCATCCATAGTCAGCCGCCACCATCCCTCCTTATGGGAAGGCTCCCGCTTCACCTCTGACCAGAGCGGCCTGAACAGATGCGTCTGGAACCCACTGTAATGTGTACTTCTACTACTGCTACGTGCTGCAGGGCAGCACGGGCTGTTGGAGGTACGGGCCCGGTGCCCCCAAGCACACTTCACACACAAACAGCTCATGCGCTGCCCACAGAGCATCCACAACCCCGGCCAGCTGCACAGCCGTCCCGCCAACTCCCTGAGTGCCAGAGGCGGCCCACCGCCCAACCGCCACCCCAGGCGCACGATGATCATGGACGGCCCCCTCCCCGCCTGCTGGCAGAGCAGGGGGGCCCAGTGCCCAGTGCGTGGAAGCAAATGGGGGCGACATGAGCCCCTTTGTGACGCCACCCACCATTACCAATATGGCGTCATAACCCTCTTCATGCGTGGAAGCCCTGTCATGACAGGGCATTTTTGGGATAGGCAGTGGTTGGCACAGTCCGAGTGCTTCCCGGACCGTGGCTTACTTGGCTGGCATTTTCACATGCAGCCTCATACTGGTCCACCTCGTTTGCCATACTGGGCCACCAGTGTGCTCGCTGCGCTAGCTAGATGTGCCCGATGGTTCTACCTTCTGGTCTGGAACCCACTGTAACAGTTACTACTAGCTGGAGCGTCTGAATCACCTACCCCTGGATGCCCTCCCTATAATGGATTCCCATGGCTGTCATGCCCCAGCACCGGCATGGACGATTCACGGGCATTAGTCATGGTTTCGGCGCCACTCCAGAAACGCGAATCTGAGCATGATGGTTGGAGTGAAATATCTCGCAAGTGCGTTGTTAGGCAGGTACGGTTCGTTGACACTAACGGACGTCGTCTTATATCGTATGGTAGCTTTCGGTGTTGGGCAGTAGCTGGCTCACGATTGGAGCCGAAGGGATATGGTGCACACATCGGGCCCACGTAGCCTCCGCCGCCTTAGCATGGCGGGATGTCACTCCTGGTATCGTGTATCCTCGAAGTACCCTCTCGCACGAGGTGCCCAGTTACAAACATGTAGCAACAGTGGCGAGCATCTGTTGCCCCGCAAGTGACAGTGAAGCTCTGGGCCACGCTTTGGTCGGGAGTCAGAGTACCCGGGGCAGAACCCGGAAGAGGTTGCGAATATATCGATAATGCCCCCCCCCTCCCCCCCAGGTGTCACACCACCCCTTCCTCCCAGGTGTCACACCGCCCCTTCCTCCCGGGTATCACACCGCCCCTTCCCGGGTGCAACACCGGGCTCCTGAGCATTCGTGTGTGCGGCTGTTTCGGTTTGATCCGCTAAACGTCGCTTCGAACCCCCCGTCCTCATGCCCTTCGACCTGGACTGCTGCCTCGTCCTGAGCTCGGACACCACCACCACTGACGCCACCGGAACCTCCTGGGCCGCACCCAGGTTCCTGTGAGCAACCCGCAGGAGGGGGATTGGAATGTTGGGGGGGGGCGATAGAGGGCAGGAGGGGGATTGGAATGCTGGGGGGGGCGATAGAGGGCAGGAGGGGGATTGGAATGTTGGGGGGGGGGCGATAGAGGGCAGGAGAGGGATTGGAATGTTGGGGGGGGGCGATAGAGGGCAGGAGGGGGATTGGAATGTTGGGGGGGGTGATAGAGGGCAGGAGGGGGATTGGAATGTTGGGGGGGGGCGATAGAGGGCAGGAGGGGGATTGGAATGTTGGGGGGGGGGACGATAGAGGGCAGGAGAAGGATTGGAATGTTAGGGCGGGGGGCGATAGAGGGCAGGAGGGGGATTGGAATGTTGGGGGGGGGCGATAGAGGGCAGGAGAGGGATTGGAATGTTGGGGGGGGGGCGATAGAGGGCAGGAGGGGGATTGGAATGTTGGGGGGGGCGATAGAGGGCAGGAGAGGGATTGGAATGTTTGGGGGGGGGCGATAGAGGGCAGGAGGGGGATTGGAATGTTGGGGGGAGGGATTGGAATGTTGGGGGGGGGCGATAGAGGGCAGGAGAGGGATTGGAATGTTGGGGGGGGGCGATAGAGGGCAGGAGGGGGATTGGAATGTTGGGGCGGGGGCGATAGAGGGCAGGAGGGGGATTGGAATGTTGGGGGGGTGATAGAGGTCAGGAGGGGGATTGGAATGTTGGGGGGGGCGATAGAGGGCAGGAGGGGGATTGGAATGTTGGGGGGGGGCGATAGAGGGCAGGAGGGGGATTGGAATGTTGGGGGAGGCGATAGAGGTCAGGAGGGAGATTGGAATGTTGGGGAAGGGGCCGATAGAGGGCAGGAGGGGGATTGGAATATTGGGGGGGGTGATAGAGGGCAGGAGAGGGATTGGAATGTTAGGGCGGGGGGCGATAGAGGGCAGGAGGGGGATTGGAATGTTGGGGGGTTCGAGGGAAACCCGTGGATGTCCGAAAAAACCCGTTTGAAACAGAAGTTTTGAGATGCATGCTGGAGAACTGGGTTGGGGATACAAAAGCCGAAGGTCGTAATATGACCTTTGGCGGCTAAGCTATATCGGCGACGGCGAGACGCACGGGAGCGAGGACCCCACGCGACACACGTAACGTTTTCGCAGAATCGGTTTTGGGCGCTAGTAGGAAAACTGTGGGAGTTGGGGCGCTATGGGAGAGCGGCCATCGCGGTCCGGTCCCAGTCCCAGTCGTAGTCGGAGTCCCCGTCCCGACCCGCCCGAATACCGACCAGATGTGTGAGGAAGCTGTCATTACCAGAGGAGGTCCGCTGTCGTCCAGGAGAGCAGGCCGAAGCCGCGCCGCGCCGCCATGGGGGACGCGAAAGCCCAGACGCAGTTCCCGACGCCCGCAGACAAGAACGCAACGACTAGCAAAAAACTACCAGAACAGAGGCCCAACCCAGTGGCGGAACTCACCTGGCCAGGGCCCAGAGCGGGTGGGGAAAGCGGTCGACGCGAAGCATGCGGGCAGGGGGCAGCAGGGGGCGTTAGAAACAATATCCAGGCGCTAAGCGGGTGGACAGGGGTCAAAGCAACGAAGAGGCCCCAGCGGCGCGGCGAAAGAGGCGGAGTCAGGAAAGGGGATGACGGATATACGGGGAGTCGGGTACAACGCGGGCTGGTACGGCGGCGTACGGCGTTGGACGGCGGAGGCCTGTACGACGGAAGGAGGAAGTGAGAAAATATGGGGCGTGAAGATGCGGGACAGGGGGCAAGGCTAGCAGGCGAGGAGACGGGAGGCAGTGCGTGGTCCGGGCTGGTCGGATCCCCACAGCACTGCCACAGCGAGGGCGGCGCCACCACAATGCGACACCGGCGGCGAGGGACTCGTGGGAGAGCGGCGGTCCAGGCGGGGGAGGGGGAGAGGGGGCTGTGGGAGGATACAGATTGCGAATGGCGGGTGCGCGGGTGGGTGGAGGGGCGGGGGGGGGAGCGGAGAGAGAGGCGGCGGGAACTGTTTCCTAGGAGTGTTTCGGTCGCGGCTGGCGGGGTGTTGGGGGCGTGGAGGGGGCGGAGGGGCTGGCGTGGGATGAGGTGCGGAGGGAGGGAGGGGGCGCGGAGGGAGGCCAGCGGCGGATTACAAGTGGGGGGTGTAGCGGCGGCTGGGTGCGGCGGCTGCTGTGGCTGCTGGACGCCGGGGCTGTGTGCTTCGGCTGCTGTGGCTGCTGGACGCCGGGGCTGGGTGCTGCGGTTGCTGTGGCTGCTGGACGCCGGGGCTGGGTGCTGCGGCGGCTGTGGCTGCTGGACGCCGGGGCTGGCAGGGAGGTCTGGGGCTGCTGGCTGGCCCGACGAGGTGTGGGCCCCGCCGCTGTCGGGTGCAGCGGCGGTCAGGTAGTGCGGAGCCGGAGGAGTGAGGGCGCGACGGGGCGGGGGTGGGGGGGGCGATAGAGGGCAGGAGGGGGATTGGAATGTTGGGGGGGGGATAGAGGGCAGGAGGGGGATTGGAATGTTGGGGGGGGGGCGATAGAGGGCAGGAGGGGGATTGGAATGTTGGGGGAGGGAGAAAGAGGTCAGGAGGGGGATTGGAATGTTGGGGGTCAGGAGGTGGATTGGAATGTTTGGGGGGGGGGCGATAGAGGGCAGGGGGGTTACAATAATAGAACCGGTAACATGACTGGGCAGGAGGGGGATTGGAATGTTGGGGGGGATGATAGAGGGCAGGAGGGGGATTGGAATGTTGGGGGGGGGGCGATAGAGGGCAGGAGGGGGATTGGAATGTTGGGGGAGGGAGAAAGAGGTCAGGAGGAGGATTGGAATGTTGGGGGTCAGGAGGGGGATTGGAATGTTTGGGGGGGGGGCGATAGAGGGCAGGAGGGTTACAATAATAGAACCTGTAACACGACTGGGCAGGAGGGGGATTGGAATGTTGGGGGGGGAGAAAGCGGGCAGGAGGGGGATTGGAATGTTGGGGGGGGGCACTGAGGGGGGCGGGGTGTGAGATGAACCTGTAGGTGGGCACTGAGGGGGGCGGGGTGTGAGAGGAACCCGTTAGGTTGTGGTCGCATGCTGGAGCACTGGGACGGACGACTGACAAACCTGTGGAGGCGGCCTGTCGGAGCTGTGAAAAATAAAAGAAAACGATAGTGGGGGGCGGTAGAGGGTCCACGCAGTGCCCCCCTCCCACCACCCCCTTCCTGCGTCCATGATCCCCACCTGCCAGCGAACAGCGGGCTGCTATGGCCGTGAAGGTCCTGGAAGGGTGGGGGAGAGAGCAGTGGTGGTGGCCAGCTCGCTGCCCTCCAGTGCCCGCCTGTACATTGGTTCCGCCTCAGCCAGCTTGCCCTGAGCCTGGAACAGGCCAGCCAGGTTGTTGACCGACGTGAGTGTGGATGGGTGGTCTGCACCCAGCACTCGCTCCCTGCCCTCCAGCACCCACTTGTACAGTGGTTCCACCTCAGCCAGCTTGCCCTGAGCCTCAAACAGGCCAGCCAGGTTGCTGAGCGACACGAGTGTGTCTGGGTGGTCTGCACCCAGCACTCGCTCCCTGCCCTCCAGCGCCCGCTTGTACAGTGGTTCCACCTCAGCCAGCTTGCCCTGAGCCACGAACAGGCCAGCCAAGTTACTAACCGATGCGAGTGTGTCTGGGTGGTCTGCACCCAGCACTCGCTCGCTGTCATCCAGCCCCCGCTTGTACAGTGGTTCCGCCTCAGCCAGCTTGCCCTGAGCCTGGAACAGTAAAGCCAGGTTGTTGACCGATGCGAGTGTGTCTGGGTGGTCTGCACCCAGCACTCGCTCCCTGCCCTCCAGTGCCCGCTTGTACAGTGGTTCCGCCTCAGCCAGCTTGCCCTGAGCCTCAAACAGGCCAGCCAGGTTGCTGAGCGACACGAGTGTGTCTGGGTGGTCTGCACCCAGCACTCGCTCGCTGTCCTCCAGCCCCCGCTTGTACAGTGGTTCCACCTCAGCCAGCTTGCCCTGAGCCACGAACAGGCCAGCCAGGTTGTTGACCGATGCGAGTGTGTCTGGGTGGTCTGCACCCAGCACTCGCTCCCTGCCCTCCAGTGCCCGCCTGAACAGTGGTTCCACCTCAGCCAGCTTGCCCTGAGCCTCAAACAGGATAGCCAGGTTGTTGACCGACGTGAGTGTGGATGGGTGGTCTGCACCCAGCACTCGCTGCATGCCCTCCAGCGCCTGCTTGTACAGTGGTTCCACCTCAGCCAGCTTGCCCTGAGCCACGAACAGGCCAGCCAGGCTGTTGACCGACGTAAGTGTGGATGGGTGGTCTTCACCCAGCACTCGCTCGCTGTCCTCCAGCCCCCGCTTGTACAGTGGTTCCGCCTCAGCCAGCTTGCCCTGAGCCTGGAACAGAAAAGCCAGGTTGTTGACCGATGCGAGTGTGTCTGGGTGGTCAGCACCCAGCACTCGCTCCCTGCCCTCCAGTGCCCGCCTGAACAGTGGTTCCACCTCAGCCAGCTTGCCCTGGGCCTCAAACAGGATAGCCAGGTTGTTGACCGACGTGAGTGTGGATGGGTGGTCTGCACCCAGCACTCGCTCCCTGCCCTCCAGCGCCCGCTTGTACAGTGGTTCCGCCTCAGCCAGCTTGCCCTGAGCCTCGAACAGGCCAGCCAGGTTGTTGACTGACGTGAGTGTGGATGGGTGGTCTGCACCCAGCACTCGCTCCCTGCCCTCCAGCGCCCGCTTGTACAGTGGTTCCGCCTCAGCCAGCTTGCCCTGAGCCTCAAACAGGCCAGCCAGGTTGCTGAGCGACACGAGTGTGTCTGGGTGGTCTGCACCCAGCACTCGCTCCCTGCCCTCCAGGGCCCGCTTGTACAGTGGTTCCACCTCAGCCAGCTTGCCCTGAGCCACGAACAGGCCAGCCAGGTTACTAACCGATGCGAGTGTGTCTGGGTGGTCTGCACCCAGCACTCGCTCGCTGTCATCCAGCCCCCGCTTGTACAGTGGTTCCGCCTCAGCCAGCTTGCCCTGAGCCTGTAACAGTAAAGCCAGGTTACTAACCGATGCGAGTGTGTCTGGGTGGTCTGCACCCAGCACTCGCTCCCTGCCCTCCAGTGCCCGCCTGAACAGTGGTTCCACCTCAGCCAGCTTGCCCTGAGCCTCAAACAGGATAGCCAGGTTGTTGACCGACGTGAGTGTGGATGGGTGGTCTGCACCCAGCACTCGCTGCATGCCCTCCAGCGCCCGCCTGTACAGCAGTTCCGCCTCAGCCAGCTTGCCCTGAGCATAAAACAGGCCAGCCAGGTTGTTGACCGACGTGAGTGTGGATGGGTGGTCTGCACCCAGCACTCGCTCGCTGCCCTCCAGCCCCCGCCTGTCCAGTGGTTCCGCCTCAGCCAGCTTGCCCTGAGCCTGGAACAGGCCAGCCAGGTTGTTGACCAACGTGAGTGTGGATGGGTGGTCTGCACCCAGCACTCGCTCGCTGCCCTCCAGTGCCCGCCTGTACAGCAGTTCCGCCTCAGCCAGCTTGCCCTGAGCCACGAACAGGCTAGCCAGGTTGCTGACCGACGTGAGTGTGTCTGGGTGGTCTGCACCCAGCACTCGCTTCCTACCCTCCAGCGCCCGCCTGTACAGTGGTTCCGCCTCAGCCAGCTTCCCCTGAGCCTGGAACAGTTTAGCCAGGCTGTTGACCGACGTAAGTGTGGATGGGTGGTCTGCACCCAGCACTCGCTGCCTGCCCTCCAGCGCCCGCCTGTAGAGTGGTTCCGCCTCAGCCAGCCGCCCATACAGTTCGCTGAGCAATGCAGCTATGTCGAGCTCACGGGCCATGTCGTCCGTCCATTCGGATTCCGCAGGCGGCACCTGCGCCACCGCTCCTGCGACCAGGGCGTCCTTGAGGCGGTGGGTCATGAGGTTCAAGTCGCCAAAGTCGGATCGAATGTCATCCAGAATGCGGACCCGGTCGCTCTCCACACTGGCCTCAGCACTACGAACATCCAAATCATTAAAGACCTGGGGGTGAGGGGAGGAGGGGAGGCGCCCGGCGGCGGTAAGTTGCAAGTGATCTGGATTACAGTACGGTGCACTTCCACTACCCTGACATTTCCGTCTCCTGCAATCCCCCCCTCTCCCCCCTTGCCCCTCCCACCTCCCCCCCTCTCCCCTCTCTCCACCCCGCTCCCGCCCTCTCCCATCCCCCCTGGATGTTGTTTCTGACGCCCCCTGGTGCCCCCTGCCCGCATGCTTCGCGTCGACCGCCTTCCCCACCCGCTCTGGGCCCTGGCCAGGTGAGCTCCGCCGCCGGGTTGGGCCCCTGTTTCGGTGTTTTTTTGCTAGTCGTTGCACTCTTGTCTGCGGGGGTCGGGACTTGCGTCTAGGCTTTCGCGTCCCCCATGCCGGCGCGGCGCGGCTTCGGCTTCCTACCATGGACGCCGGCGGACCTTCCTTCTCTGGTAATGACCGGCTTCCTCGCAACGTCCGCAACCATCTGGTCGGTATTCGGGCGGGTCGGGACCGGGACCGGGACCGGACCGCGCTGTCCGCTCTCCCATAGCTCACCAACTCCCCCAGTTCTCCTGCTAGCGCCCAAAACCGGTTCTGCGAAAAGTTTCCGTGCGTCGCGCGGGGTCCTCGCTTCCTGTCGTCTCGCCGTAGCCGCTATAGCTTAGCCGCCAAAGGTCATATTACGACCTTCGGCTTTAGTGTCCCCAACCCAGTTCTCCAGCATGCATATCAAAACGCCTGTTCTAAACGGTTTTTTCGGGCATCCACGGGTCTTCCTCGAAATCCCCCCTCCCCCCTTTTATACAACCCCCCTCCCCCCCCCTCGCCCCCACCCCCCACGCACCCACCCTCTCCCCCCTCCCTCCCCCTCGGTGCATTCTGCGGCTTCCCCGTTCGCCATCCCAGATCTCTACTTTGCACTCCACGACATTTAGTCAACTTCTTCTTCTCCTTCATCACTGCACCCACCGTCGTCGCGTCCGTGTGTGTGGCCGGCCACCCTAGTCCAGTAGCATGCGCGCGCGTCCCGGTGTCCGAAGGCTATGCACCCGCTACATTTCCCCGCTACCATTGTAACCCCCGCCGACGCCGGCCCCCCCCCTCTCCCGCCCCCCCCGCCGCCCTCTCCCGCCGCCCCTGCCGCCCCCCAACCCCCACACCGCCCCCGGCCCCCCGCGGCCCCCGCTGCCAACGCCGCCGCCGGCCCGCCCCCCCTCGCCCCACCCATCCTCCGCGCCGTCAGCACTCATTTCATTCATCTCTGGGACGCCACCCTCCCCGGCTTCACGCCCTGGTACTGCCTCTCCTCTACCGCGGCCGTCAACCTCGTCCATTTTCAACGCCAGCCAGTTGCCCCTCCCTTTCCTTCCCCCACAAGCCTACGACACCAGCATTCCCCACGACCTCCTCCGCACGACCATCCCCACCCTCATCGCCGCCGCCGTCGCCGCCGCCGTCTCTCACGCCTTCGCAGACCAACCCCAACCCGTCTGGCCTTTCATCGTCATCGCCACCACCCTCTATCCCCGTCACCACGACAAGAAGCCTCACCACCGCGTCACCTTGACCCTCACTCCGCCCCAGCACCCCTACAAACGTGTTGGTGATACCGTCACCCGTGTCTTCTCCCTCCACGACGGCTCCTCAGAGAAGCGCGGCGCCACCTGTGACTATCCCTCTCCTGCACCGCTGGTCCCAACACCGACCCCACCCTGTCCCGTAACACCGAACCCACCCTGTCCTGTAACACCGACCCCACCCTGTCCTGTCCCGCTAGCCTTGCCCCCTGTCCCGCATCTTCACGCCCCATATTTTCTCACTTCCTCCTTCCGTCGTACAGGCCTCCGCCGTCCAACGCCGTACGCCGCCGTACCAGCCCGCGTTGTACCCGACTCCCCGTATATCCGTCATCCCCTTTCCTGACTCCGCCTCTTTCGCCGCGCCGCTGGGGCCTCTTCGTTGCTTTGACCCCTGTCCACCCGCTTAGCGCCTGGATATTGTTTCTAACGCCTCCTGCTGCCCCCTGCCCGCATGCTTCGCGTCGACCGCTTTCCCCACCCGCTCTGGGCCCTGGCCAGGTGAGTTCCGCCACTGGGTTGGGCCTCTGTTCTGGTAGGTTTTTGCTAGTCGTTGCGTTCTTGTCTGCGGGCGTCGGGAACTGCGTCTGGGCTTTCACGTCCCCCATGGCGGCGCGGCGCGGCTTCGGCCTGCTCTCCTGGACGACAGCGGACCTCCTCTGGTAATGACAGCTTCCTCACACATCTGGTCGGTATTCGGGCGGGTCGGGACGGGGACTCCGACTAGGACTGGGACTGGGACCGGACCGCGATGGCCGCTCTCCCATAGCGCCCCAACTCCCACAGTTTTCCTACTAGCGCCCAAAACCGATTCTGCGAAAACTTTACGTGCGTCGCGTGGGGTCCTCGCTCCCGTGCGTCTCGCCGTAGCCGATATAGCTTAGCCGCCAAAGGTCATATTACGACCTTCGGCTTTCGTATCCCCAACCCAGTTCTCCAGCATGCATCTCAAAACTTCTGTTTCAAACGGTTTTTTCGGACATCCACGGGTTTCCCTCGAACCCTGTCCTGTAACACCGACCCCACCCTGTCCCGTAACACCGACCCCACCCTGTCCCGTAACGCCGACCCCACCCTGTCCTGTAACACCGACCGACCCCACCCTGTCCCGTAACACCGACCCCACCCTGTCCTGTAACACCGACCCCACCCTGTCCTGTAACACCGACCCCACCCTGTCCTGTAACACCGACCCCACCCTGTCCTGTAACACCGACCCCACCCTGTCCTGTAACACCGACCCCACCCTGTCCTGTAACACCGACCCCACCCTGTCCTGTAACCCCGACCCCACCCTGTCCTGTAACGCCGACCCCACCCTGTCCTGTAACACCGACCCCACCCTGTCCTGTAACACCGACCCCACCCCACCCACGGCGCGTGTCCTTATAACTACGGTAACCCCATCCACTGCACCCCCCTCCTTCCCCTCCCCTCGCCGCAGCCCCCCTCCCCTTGCCATCATCATTGAGGTGGTGTCAACAGCTAGCCCTTTCGTCGCACACCCTCCACAACGCCCCCCCCTCCTTTGACACTATGCCCGAACCCCCTGCCCTCCACTCGGCCCCCTAGCCCCTGTCACTAGGCCCCCCCCAGCCCGTGTCACTAGCCCCCCCACCACTACACTGCAAGACCGACCTTTTCGAGCTTCTCGAAGTCGAGTCCGTACGATAGCATCCGCAGCTTGTTGCCCCCCGCCTTGCTGCTCTGCCACGCCTCGTACAGGCACCAGATGCGGGTGAGCAGGGTACCTTCCGGGTCCAGGACCATGAGGGTCTCCTGCGCGTCGTGGACCGCCTCCCACAGCGCCAACAAATCGCCATTGTCCTGCCCAACCTCCGTGTGCTGGTTCTGGGAGGGCAGCGAGCAGAAAAGGCAGGTGCGGGAGGGGCGGTTGGACCCCAGCATGGCAGTCACTTCCGTTGGATCTGGTTGGCAGGACATTGCGATCACAACATTTGTCATATCCCAGATCCACATGCTAATCACAATATGTGCGACCACTACCCCGGGACCTGCGCACATGCGCACCATTGCTGTACGGCACCATAGACCATCATTACTCACCACGGCAAACATGTCGAACCACACAAACACCTCGTCGGCAGCCAGGGGCGGCAGCGGCTGGCTGTCCTTCCGCCTCCACGCCTTCTGCCGCTCAGGCTCAAAGTGTTTAACCACCATGTCCAACGTCTCCGCAAAGGGCCGGGACCAGGTGTGGCTGATAAAGAAGAACGGCTGCCCCTGGGACACGGCCCCTCTCACTTCCGGGTCACGTGGCAGCAGCGGGTCCGTGTCTCGCAGCATCCAGTCGGTGAAGCGGCACTCGAAGCGAGACGTCACCGGCTTGATGATCTGCCCAACCAGCTGCCCCGAGTTCAGGCCGCGCTCGCGAATCCGGTTGTCCTTGACAAACCGCTGCAGCCAGGCTAGGGACACCGCGGCCTGCGAGCAAACAGAGGGGGGGGAAGAGCGGGGGACGTGTTTGAGGCCAGTGCTGTGATTTGGTTTGCAATGTGGCGCCTCTTCGGCGGCTCCTCCCATGTCCCTGGGGATGTGGTAGGGCCGGCCAGAGCAGCCGCCTGGGGTACCACGGTCGCCCTCATGGCCGAGCCCCGAGCCGAGTTCCTCAGCGCAAAGTGAGAACGTATGCACCAGGACTGAGGCAAGGGTCCACGCATGGACCTATTACACAGGCCGTCACAGCCAGACGGTGTGCCCAACGCCAAGACGGGATAACATCACCTGCATTTTTCATGTTCTTCTATACCCGTGTACTGCCCCAGCCGCGCAAGCCGGGCCCTTACCTTCGAGATGTGCGTGGCAGGGCGGGCCATCGCGCCGGTCTTGCCGCCACTGTGGTTTTCCTCAAGTGAAACGGAAACCATGAGCTCATGCACTGGTACAGCAGCTGCGCCATCGCCGGACGGTGCCTTAGCGCCAGTTAGGGCCTCCATCTCCGGCTAGCCGGGGTTGTCCGCCCTCAAGTTTCGAAGGGTCTTGGCCTCCAAGGCTCGCACATAGGAGTACAGGCTATCCTGCGGACACCCAGCCTTGAAATAGCTTCCCAGTGCACCGTCGCCAGGATGCGTGTGAGGAGTCGTGTTGGCGCACACAGGCCAGGTTGCTGCAGTATTAATAGGCTCGCACGTTGCTCATATACGTAGACTTCTGCAATCCTGCTTTGCAAAAGCCGCCGCTGCGCAGCAGGTAGAGATCGAGTCTTCGAGCGTCGTGCAAATGCCCGTGCACTTCGATTAGATGTTCATACTTCAAAAGTGAGGGATGCAATACGTCAATAACGTTTTGGAGCTCACTCACAAACACTACCGTTAGTCAATTGTCGCTCCTAGGAGGACATTGGCGGTGATAGGAGGAAAAACCCGGATGGCACTGGCGATGTGAGTTCGCCGCTGGTGGACGCCACTCTGCCGCCAGGGTAGGGTACCAAGTGCACCCAGTGCGGCGTGGCAGCAGCCGCGTGTGGGGGATGCGACCACGGAGCAGGCACACCGCCAGTGCTGGAGGCGGGCCCATGGAACCGTGTGACCGGGTGTGGGTGGTGCGGATGGAGGTGCAGCCGGCAGCTGCGAGCCCTACCCTGCGCCGCCGCCACTGAGGGCACCGCTGATGCGCCGTGCGGCGTCTTGTGGCGCAGGTTGGCTGAGTAGTAGGCCATGGTAGGTGTCCAGCTGTCCACGGTAAGTAGGCGACCACTGCACTGGGGAGCGAGCTGGGATTCCGTCACTCGAGGCGGCGGGCGGGTGGCTGGACAGGAGGTCCTGGAGGCGGCAAGATAGATTACCACATCGTTCAGGTCTAGCAACCAGCGCCCAACACCGTTCCTAAAGCTCGTGTCGTTTTGGATCCGGGTGAGCAGCAACAGCAGGGTTGGTTGGTTTCTTAAAAATCCGCTGGCCAGGGCCGCTTCGGCCGCTCTGCCCCCAGTATCGAAATGTGAATCATTCCAAGACCGGCAGTTAGCCTGGCATGCGAAGCATGCAGCCCGTGGTGTATCTTTCCACCCGCCCAGGATTCTCCCCTACCTGGTGCCACCCTCCAGCAGCGTGCTGTCCTCAACAGCGCTCTCTCTGACGATGAACGACCTGTACGCTGCGCAACCCGCCAGCCTGCACCCGGGCGGGCTGGGTGGCAGCACTTGATGACGGGGCTGGCAGCCGGTGGGGCAATCCGGTGTGTAGAGCGCACGGAATTTCCCCCCTAAACAACCCTGTTCATTGCATTTGAAATGGCTGAAGCAATGCAAGATCCGGGTTACGATATGGAAAGGCGCACAACTGCCGGCGGTTGCCGGTCACTTGGGCGGAGCCCGACGAGGGAAAGCCGCTCGTGCTGCTGCTAGCATCATACCGCACATCACGCGTTGTGGTTCATATGCCGTATCCTAACTTTGCCGCTCTCCGTCCGAGCCGCGGGTCCCAACAGCAGCTCTCTACGGTAGCCCTAGTCCCCAACCACAGTATGGGCACCAACGCACTCCCAGCAGCTGACCCTCTCATCCCCACCCAGCTCGACACTTGCCAACTGGCGACTTATGCGGAGGGTGGAGGGACGATGTTGGTTGCGGTATGAGGAAGGATGGAAGTGTGAGGGGGTGTGGTCGATTGGCCGCTGGGGTGCGTGAGGGCAGGGAGCGGCGGCGGAGTCACGGCGGACAAGGAGCGATCATCCCTCCAGCGGCTGAGGCGCCCTCCAGATGCCCTCGAGGAGTCAGCGGGGACCGAAATCTGCCCAAGAATGTCCTAGGTGGGACTTGATCGGACGACCGATGGTCCACTAGGTAACGGTCCCCGGCCCAAGGCGGCTGCCCGCCAGCTGCACCAGTGCCTTCACGTGCGAAGTAACATTACATGGAGTACTTCCCTCCAGCACGTGATGCCAACCGCCACATTTGGTGTGGCGGCTGGTCACATTTGTCGTCCCTTCGACGAAAGCGTTTCCCACCCCCCTGATGCCGCCAATCCACATCAGCATTCGCCTGTGCCCAGAGGCAGTACACTCGAAACAAAAACACATACAGGTTGGAAACAAAGCCATCGGGGCCCCCCCTTCCCCTCCCTTCCTTCCCTCCCGGCTCGCCATCCATTTTCCATACCCTCCGATGCACCTCTCTTCCTCCCTTCCCCTCTCTTCCTCCCTTTCCCTCTACCCCGCATGCAGCCACCATCCGCAACTACACACACCACACATCACACGCCCCCCGCATCCTCCCTCCTCCCTCCTCCTCCCTCCTCCTCGCCCCCCTCCGCTCCGGCGCCTCCCACTGCCGCGGTGTCACTACGGCCCGGGTGCCGCCGCACCTTGCGCACGCGCTGCTGGCCGGGGTCGAACCCCGCCTCGCTGCTGCCGTACACCGCCCAGCAGGGGGTGGGCAGCATGTAGTCCACCGAGCTGAAGGGCGCGCCTGAGGAGGGGAGGGGCGGCGGTGAGGAGGCCGCCAGGAGCCTACAACCCACCCCCCGGCCACCGAGACGTGTCCTAATTGGTTTACTCTGGACCTAGGCGTCTCCTCTCATAACAAACCCCCCCCCACACACACGGGTTTTCCTTGCAACTCCCCCCCAAATGCGCCATCCCCACCCCCGAAACGAGCCCCCAACCCCGCACCAGCAGCCCCCCCACCACCACCCACCCGCCGCCACCAGGTTCTGGAACTTGTCGTAGTCGATCCAGGTGTGCCATACGCCCCCCACCAGGAAGCGGTCCACCCTCGCGAGCAGGATGCAGCAAGAGTGGGCGTGCTCGCAGGCCAGGGCGTAGTCGCCTGCGGAGGGGAGAGGGGGGAACACGTTTCAATGGCTAGGAGATTGGGGGGGAAGATGACAGCGGCCCCCCGACATACACCCCCCGACACCCCGCTGCCCCGCAACCACGGTACCGCAGCAAAACCCGAAAAGACCCCAGCCGAACCCCCCCCGGCCCTCAGTCCCCCCACGTGTTCCCCCCCCCAACCCACCTCCCCGCGCCGCGCAGATGGCCTGCCCGAACTCCACCACGTCAGCGTGGTACGGCACGTTGGCCATGTTGAGGGTGGAGGCGGCGCCCGATCCACAGTACGTGACCCCCTTGATCTCTATGAAGTCGGGGCGGCCCAGCTCCACCAGCGCCGCGTACCCCTCCAGCTCCGCCATGTTCCAGCCCTTGACCAGCGTCAGCCGGTACACTGAGCCGGGGGGGGGGGCAGGGAGGAGGGGGGGAAGGGTTTGGAGGGCGGGGAGAGGGAGGGGAAGAGGGGAGCGAGCGGGGAAAGAGGGGCGGGAGGCAGCAAGGGCTGGCGACCAGGTGCTCAGTCGTACGTGCTCCACACAAGTGCCACTCCAGGGGGGGTGGGGGCAGCCAGGCAGGGGTTAGCTGAGGCTTATGTAAGGTTATGACACCCCCCTCTTCCCCCCCGCTCCCCCCTCCCCTCCCACCCGTGCGCTGCTGCTTGTGCGCCAGTGCGGACAGGCAGCCGGTGAAGCGGTCCCAGAAGTCGGAGAACAGCGGCCGGTCGACAGCCTGAGGGGGGGGGGGCGAGGAAGGGGTTCGAGGGAAACCCGTGGATGTCCGAAAAAATCGAGGAAGGGGGGGGACAGCAGGTAGGGGAGGGAGGTGTGAGAGTGAGTCGTGGCGGGGAGGCTAGCGGATCTCCTAGGCGTCGCTGTCGTACCACGAAGACGAGGGCAGCTGGGGCCCCCGCTGCCCCGCCCCCGCCGCTGCCGCCTCAGCCCCCTCCTGACCCACCTTGAGGCTCTCCGGTGTGGCGGCATCCACGGACACGTACAGCTGCGTCACCGGCTTGAGCTGCGTGATGCGGTCGGGGAACTGCGCGTTGGTGACCTGGGGGGCGCGGAGAGGGGGGGGTCAGAGGGGCTGGAGGCGGGGAGGGGGAGCCAGGACCGCTGCGTCCGGTGTCGCCACTCGAGACCTCCGCCAGGACAACGAGGCGGCCAACGAGCAGCCCCCCTCCCGCAGCCCCCCTCCCTCCCCACCAGGAATGTTGATATCCCCCTGCCGTGCAGTCGGTCCACCAGTGCGTTGATCTCCGGGTACATGATGGGCTCGCCAACCAGGGACAGAGCGCAGTGCCGGACCTGGGAGGAGGTGGGGGGGGGAGGAGAGGGAGGGAAGGGCTGGGTGTTAGGCCCGTGTGCGGCCGCGTGAACAGTTTCGGCGCGGCCCCCGCCACAACCACCTCCTGCCAAAGTACGGCTGGAAAGGAAGAACACCTCAGCGTCTTCCGGTCGAGTTGAGATCGCCACCAACGGATACACGTCCCCTCCCCTCCCCCCTCCCCCGATGTAGCCGATATAGCTTAGCCGCCAAAGGTCATATTACGACCTTCGGCTTTCGTATCCCCAACCCAGTTCTCCAGCATGCATCTCGAAACTTCTGTTTCAAACGGTTTTTTCGGACATCCACGGATTTCCCTCGAATCCCCCCTCCCCCCACGGGTCTCCCTCCCCTCCCCCCTCCCCCAGCTCCGGCGTCTCCACCCCAAGCAACCTTCCCCACTCGTTATACGCGCCTCCCCGCCGCCCCCCATCCCCCTCCCGGCCCCCCCTCCTCACCTTGAGTCCCTCCGCCACCGCCTCCTTCTTGACCCCCGGCACCCCCGAGTACTCGCGCACCATCCGCGTGTGCAGCTCCAGGGCGGTGTCCACGATGGTGTCGGGGGGGTCCATCTGCCACTTCCAGGTCTGGCGGGGGCGGGGGGGGCAGGAGGGGGGGCCCGAGAAGACCCGGTTACACGACACAGGGCGGAAGTAGCTGGCGAATAGCCTTACTTCGATCACGCGGCTGAGTCCTGCATGCCGGATGGGTGGGTCTACTGGCCATTTCCGCTCCGCACTCTACCGCACATCAGTTTGCTTTCCTCCCCTTAACCAGCCGCCGACGGGCCACTCCCACAAGCCTTCTTGACGGCCAGCCCGAGCCCAACCAGTATGGTGGCCTGCGCACTCGACCAGGTGTCCGAAACCTATGCGCCAGCTACACCGCCCGCATCGAGTAAGCGGTCCTTTCCTGTAACCCCCCGTCCGCACCACCACCCCGCGCCACCAGGTGCGACTGCCCCAAGCACCGCACCGGCCCCTCCTGCGAGGGCAACGCCAGCTACGACACCGCCCACGTCGAGGAACCGGTTCTTCTCAGCAGCCGCCGGCCCCCCTTTCGGGCGCCCCGGCCCGGCCCCCCCCTTCGGGCGCCCCGGCCCGGCCCCCCCTTTCGGGCGCCCCGGCCCGCCCCCCCCCCTTCGGGCGCCCTGGCCCGCCCCCCCTTTCGGGCGCCCCGGCCCGCCCCCCCCTTCGGGCGCCCCGGCCCGCCCCCCCCCCACGCACCTTGCACATCCACGGGTTTCCCTCGAACCCCACGCACCTTGCCCACTGGGTTGGAGTGGTGCCTCCAGCAGAAGACGCACTTGTTGGCGCACGCCAGGGAGGGCGTGGCCTCCATGCAGCGGTGCGACTCGATGCCGTAGAAGGCGTGCTTGTAGCAGCCCCCGCGGCCCCTCAGCATGGACTTGGTCCACCGACACATCTTGACGCCGCTGTGGCTGCCAATCAGCTTGTAGCCCTGGGGGGGGGGGGAGAGGACCCGGGGACAAGACGTGGGAGACGGAAGACAGAAACTATTAGCCGGGTAACCGTTTTGGTGTTGGGGGGGAAGGGGTGTGTGTGTGTATGTGTGTTTTAGAGACGGTTACACAAAGTGAAGGTATGGAACCGAAGGGGATGTAAGGGGCGCCCCGCCCCGTCTTCACCCTCGACCCCAAACACCTCCTGCCCCTCTCCTCCCACTGCTCCGTCTTCCGTTGCCGCCCGCCCACCCACCCACCCACCTTCCCCCCTGCGATGACCTCTGTCCTCACTCCCCCTCCCCGCGCCCCCAAAGCCCAGCCCTCCCTGGCGCACCCACCTGCTTGGTCAGACTGCCGCGGAGGAGCGGGTTGAGCATCTCCGGCGGCCCGCCCCCAGCCCCGGTGGCGCCCCCCGCTGGTGCGCCGGAGGGGGCCCCCCGCGCGGCCTTGTTGCCTCGTCGGGGACCCACGCCGCCGATGTCCTCCATGTCCACCTGGGAGCCCCGAGGGGAGGCAGGGGGGGACCAGAAAAGAACGCGCCGTGGGGGGTACCAGAACGCCGTGGGGGGTACCAGAACGCCGTGGGGGGTACCAGAACGCCGTGGGGGGGTTTAATCAGAAAAGAGCCGGGGGGAGGGGGGAAGCGTGTAGGAATGCTGGGTCCGGAAGGGAGTTGCGGGGGGGGGGGGAAGTGCGACGAGTGATGACGGGCAGCAGACGGGCGATAAGTGAACCGCGTAGGAGGGGTCGACGTCCTTGGGGCGTCCCGGGGGCATCCTACAGGTGCACGGGCTACGGAAGTGCGGCTGTGGCTGTCGCAAGGAGGGGGGGCATGAGAACCGTTGACGCGAAAAGGACAGGATAGTGGCAAGGGGGGGGGGCAGGGTGGTGCCCCGCCCCCATCTGCCCCCCGGGTCCCCCCATCATGACCACCTCACCCCCCACGACCCCCCTGTGATATGGGCTCCACCTGGCCAGCTGGCTAGCGGTCCCTGGCTGCCCCCTGCCCTCCGGCTTCAACATGGCGAGCCACCACCAGCACCACCACCACCGCTGCTGCCCCTCTCACCCCCTCACCCCCGCCACAACCCACCTCCGAGCCCGCACCCTCCCCCTCCTCCTCGTCTTCCTCCTCCTCCTCCTCCTCCTCGAAGTCGTCATCGTCCTCCTGCTCCGCCTGCTCCTCCTCCTCATCAGCCGCTGCAGCCCCGGCTGCTGCCGCTGCTGGCCGGTTTGGTTTCGGAGCCGCCTTGTCCAGCAGCGCCTCACACCAGGGTCCGAACTGCGCCCTCAGGTCCCCGGCGTCCTCATCACCCAGGCCTGAGAGCAACACCAGGCAGGCGGGCAGGCAGGCGGGCAGGCAGGCAGGATGTCAGGGACAAGAGGAGCAGCGCCCGCAGCACATGGCCTTGTGATACCGGCTACTCGCTGTCCACCACTCACTCAGGCCTGAGACAGTGATTCTTCAACCCGTGAGTGTGGACTTCAAACATGCTTCCTGTTGCATCGGTCCGAGGCGTGATGACAGGCAAGCATCAGTCGTACGGCGGACACCACCTCAACCCCCCACCGAAACCCACACCACACCTCGCCCCGGCCCTCCCCCCGCCCACATGCCCCCTCCCGGCCCCCCCCCCAGCCGCTCCGTCCTTCCAATATGAATCCACCTCCCAATGTGAACTCACCATCCATAACCGCAACCTAGTCCCCCGCCCCCAGCTCCCGCCGGTACTGCCGGCCCGCCGCTGGTAATCCACCCAGCCACCCATCCATCCATCCATCTAGCGACCCGCCCAAACAACCATCCATCCATCCATCCATCCACCCACCCACCCACCCAGCTGCCTGGCCCCCAGGTCCCACCGGTACCTCTCCCCGTGGCAATCAACCCACCCAACCAGGCAGCCACCCACCCAGCCACCCACCTAGCGGCCTGGCCCTCCGCGCCCCCAGGTCCAGCAGCTGCCGCTCCACCCTGCGCGCCACCACATTGTAGTTGGCCTCGTACAGGCTGTTGCCGCAGCCCCACACCGCGAAGCGCAGGTGGTTGAGGGCGGCGGTGCCCAGCCGGAAGTCGCTGGAGGCGTCCTCAAGCCAGCTGCCGGAGGGGGGGTGCATAAGAGAACCCCGGGCGGGGCGCGGGGGGGTGTTGGGGGGTTTGCGAATCCACGGCCGACAAACCGAGGGCGGTGAAGGAGGTGGTTCGAGGAAGGCCCCTGGAGGTGGGGGGTTACAATAATAGAACCGGTAACGCGACTGGGGAAATGTAGCGTGGGCATAGCCTTCGGAGGGGGGGAGATGAGACAGCCGCGACAGCGGACGCAGCAGGGGCGGGAGCCGTGCAGAGCGGTGGTGTTTCCGCACCCACCGCCTGTACGCCGCGTAGACCGGTGGTCATCCTTCCAAACTGACGTCCACCTTCGTCCCTCCGCACCCCCTCCGCACCCTAAAACCCCTCACCCTCTCCCTCCCACTCCACCCGCGTCGCGCCTCCTCCCGCTGACAACACACCACCAAGTCGGGGGCGACTGTGCCCTACTAGGACGCAGGCCCCTCCCTCCTACCCTTTCACCCCCGATCGTCACTTCCTCACTTCCGTGCTCCCAGTCGTATCCGCAGGGGCCTTCGCTAGCCCTCTCACACACACACACACACGCACTGCCCTTGGCCAACGTCAGGCCCGGTCAGATGATGCAACGCGCACACACACGCACACAACACACACGCGCACAACACACACGCGCACACGCTCGTTGCCCGCCCGCCCCCACCTGCAGAAGAACTGGGCGCCCTCCGGCGGGGTGCCTCCCTCGTAGGTGCTGATGAGCACCACAACCAGCGTGTCGCGCGCCTCGCTCAGCAGCTGCTCAGGCTCGTACGACGCTAGATCCACAACCGAAACAACGGCGGCGGCGGAGCCGCTGGCAGCTGCCGAGGGGGTGCATGCACCCCCACCGCAGCAGGCGGTGCCGCTAGCGGCGGCGGCGGCGGGCGGGGCGGGGAGGGCGGCGGAGAGGCGGATCGCGAGCTCCGAAGCCAGCTGCCTACACGTGCCCTTGGTGCTGCCGTACAGGATCTTGATGGCGGGGGAGGGCGCAGCGGCGGCCGAAGCCTGCGTGGGACCAAAACCATCCAGTACGACAACCCAAGGTCTTTGACAGCAGGGCGCACAGATTGGAGGAGAGGCCCAGGGAATGATGGGGGCCGTGCGCGATGTCGACGGAGGGCAACGCAGGTTGGGCTGGTCGTTTTGGATTGGAACGGAAGCGGGAGGGAGAGCCAGGGGCAGGTATGGGGAGATAAGGCTGAGGCATATGAGCGAAGCTACTAGGAGCTCATTTTGCGGTGCATAGGCCTTCGTGCCGAGGGGCCGCAATGCAGTTGACTGACCGGCGCCTCGCGTGCTGTCGGAGGCGATTGCAGTTGACTGCTACGGTATAGACCCGCTCGGCATGTACACGCATTGCGGCTGGGACGTTTTTCAAGGGGATATATGTGGACACCGCTGCTTAGCCATCTAGATCTGGGGGCAGCCCTGTGCGTCGCACCTTGCAGTCGCATGCAGCCGACGGCGGCGTCGCCTCGCCAGCTTGGCCCCCGCCGCCGCAGCAACCTTTACGCGCCGCAACAGCCACATCGGCGGCCCTTTCCACGTGTTCATTTCGCTTCGCGTCGACTGAAGGCTGTCTGGCCAAGTTGGCTTTCGATAAGCTGGTGCGGGGACCGGAACTGCGCCATATGTACAAAAACACGGCTGCCAAACCTAAAAGCCACGACGTCTTGACAAAAAGAATTAAAATGGCGACGAGCTCCATCAGAGACACAGGCTATGAGCTTGTCGAGAGTAGCCTGTCCTTGAGGAACTGGAAACAGGCGAATTGTCACAGAGAAGCCATGTGGATTACCCCAATGCACCCCTAGTAGCATTGAATTTGCGCCTTGCACAACCTACCGCTCCTTTGTCCAGCGACCTCATGTACAACAAACTGCAAGCTCGTACCTTAACAAGCTTCACTCCATGAAAACCCTTAACTTGGCAACCTACTGCAGCAGTGTCGAATAACTGAACTATTGCATGGCGCAGTCTCAGGTTTCCCCCTTAGTATGCAGAACTCAAGTACTCAACCTTACTACCTCGTTTCATGTTAAGGAACATATATTAATATTGTCAAGAATGCCCATTTAAACATAGCATACCCCTACACAGTCAGTCCTGAGCACCAGTATTGTGACAACGCTCGGGCCTTCGAGCTTCATCCGAAAACAGCATTACCATTCGCAGTTCATTTGCCTCGCAATGGCCAGTGCACGACCAATGACAGGCCGAGTAGCATCGCCTGGAGCATACGCTCCCAACCGAGTGCGGACATCGGGCGACATCAGCAATTATGCGCCGCCCAACATTAAGCTTGTCGGGCCGCAGGCGGATGAGCTGGAGGCTCTCATTCGTCACTACGATGTGCTCCTGGATTTGCGCGATAATCAGATTATGCACTTGACGAGTCAGCTGGAGTCGGAGCAACGCAGGTGAGCGCGCGGCGTCTCGGAGCCACACGGCAAATATGGTCAAGGGAGGGGGACCGTCCTGGAGCTCCCTGCCGGAGGGTCTGAGGGCGGTCGGCGGCGGCGAAGAACCCCTGCGGTATGGGGCCGCGGGGCGCTGCATCGCTCCGAAACCACTACCGGAGGCCGGCATAGGCCGTACCGCCACCTCCCTCGCTGCCTCTCCTCCAGGGCGGCACCCCAGGGCTCCTCCTCTCCCCCTTCTCCTCCGCCTCGCTCCTCCACGTATCCCCATGCCCCTCCCCTCCGCAACACGGGCAGCAGGCCGCTCCACTCCCCGCCGCCCCGCTGTCCTCCGGCTCTGCTTCGACAAGGTGTCCCCGCGGCAGACCATTCCTCCAATACCACCGACGCTCACACACACACACTCACACTCATACGCACACTCATACGCACACGCACACTCACACGCACACTCACGCGCACACGCTCCTCCCAAACACGCAGCGCCCACCGGCCGCGCCCAGCCTCCCGTGGTGTCCCGGGTCTCGCTGGCACACATCCTGCGCCGGTGCCTCCGGGTCCCTGTGTCGCCTCCGGGGCGGCCGGGGCTGGGGCAGAGGCGGTGTTTCGTGTGGGCGGGGGGGCTGGAGGGGCGGGGGCGGACGATGTGGTAGGTGCCCCCTTGCTTGGTTCGCTCCAGGAAGGGACGGGATTTCGCCACCTCAACTCCCGTGGTTGCTGGCTCAGGGACTCCCACCCCACCCACCCACCCAGCTCCCCGTCTTGCACACTCTAATAGACGAGTGTCCCCAGACTACCCGATAGCTTGTCCCATACGACCAGCACACGTTCCCACGCCAACTCCCGCCCCTCCCCACCTCCAACCCACCTACCCTCTATCAACCCCATCCGGCCCCCCCCATCCCCAACTCCAACCCACCGGGCCCCCCCCTGGCACCCCCGGTTCTTTTCCGTAACTCCCCTCATGGCTCCCACGCCGACTAACCCCCGGGTATTCCCCCCCACGCCCGGGTCTCCCCCCCACCCGCCCGGGTCTTCCCCCTCCCACGCCCGGGTCTCCCCCCCACCCGCCCGGGTGTCCGCTCCGCTGGACCGTCACCTTCACCGCCCCCGGCTTGTCGGCCACGGATTCGCGGATTCTCTTATCAACTCCCCCCCCCCGCTCGCTGCACTTCCCAAGTCGAGTTACCGGTTCTTTTATGTATCCCCCCCCCCCGCCCGGTTTGTTTTTCCACGGGTTTTTTTTCCACGGGTTTCCCTCGACCCCCCCCCCGCCCGGGTCTCCCCCCCCGCTCGTGGCTCCAGGGCCTCCATGCTAGAAAGCGAGCTGGGTCTGGCTCTGGCCGCCTCCAGCCGGGCTGAGGCGGCGCACGCCACCGAGCTGGCCAAGGTGGAGGGCGACGTGGCCCGGGTGCTGGCGGAGCGGCGGGGGCTGCTGGAGAAGCTGCAGGGGATAGAGGTGGTGGAGGACGCGGTGCGGGAGATGGTGGTGCAGATGAAGGTGGGTGCGGGGCAGGCGACCCGTGGGTCGGCATGTTGGGAGGAGCTGAACCGACGGGGAAAAGGGTTGGGATGCTCGTGGGGCCGGGTGGGTGGGCGGATGGATGGTGGGTAGTTGGGCGGTGGGCGCAATTGATGATGAGTGGTGCGGGAGGGGGGCGCGAGTGGGCCAGCATGGCGGCACGTCTGGCTGGGCAAGGAGCTGAGGGGCTGACCCGCGGGTCGACACGTCACAGTACAGGGGGGCTGACCCGCGGGTCGATACGTCACGTCCAGGGAGGGGGCAATGGGCGGGGCCGAGCCAGCAGGTGGCGTGGCAGCACGGCGGCGCACCGGGCGGGACCGGGCCCCCCCCCACCGGTCCCGGTCCCGTTGGACTGGAGGGGGCGCCGCGTACGGAAGGAAAACGGTCGGGCTGGTGTTGTCGTACAGCTGCCGTACGGATTGCGCGGGGGTTCGGCGGGCGTTGAGCGAGTCATGCTGCTGCCGGAGTGGCTCTCCGGGTGCATAGGACAGTGGTCGGGTAGGATGGTTGTGCACCCCGTGGGCTCGTCCCTTAACCGCTAACCCCCCCGCGCCGGATCAGCCCCTGGCATCCGTCACCCTGGCCTCCACCCCCCACCCCCCACCGGCACCACCGGTTCTTTTACCGGTTCTTTTATTGTAACCCCACTGCCCCCCCCACTCTTCCCCCCCCCCTCGCCCCCAACCCCACCCCTCCGCCCTCACCTCCCCAGTTCCGAGTGGGCGATGACGAGCGCCCCAACCCAGAGCAGCTGCTGGCCGAGAAGGAGGCGCTGCGCGACGAAAACATCCTCACGGTGCTGGGCGCCCTCAAGGCGACACTCAAAACCCTCTGGACCTTCAAGGTGCGCCAGGGGGGGTGTATGAAAACCAGGGGGGGGAGCCGTGAGGAGGGGGTTACAAAAAAAGAACCGGTAACGTGACTGGGGGAATGTAGTGGGTGCCAAGGGGAGGGAGTGGTGGGGCAGGCCTCTGTGGTGGGGGGGGGTGGGGGGGGTGGGGAGTACCGAGCTGACACCCCGAGCAAGCGGGGTCTAGGGGAGGGAGTGGGGCAGGCTTCTGGGGTGGTGGGGAAAGGGGAGAGTACCGAGCTAACACCCCGAGCAAGCGGGGGCCTAGGGGAGGGAGTGGGGCAGGCCTCTGTGGTGGTGGGGGAGGGGGGGGGAGGGGGGAGTACCGAGCAAGCGGGGGCCAAGGGGAGGGAGTGGGGCAGGCCTCTGTGGTGGTGGGGGAGGGAAGGGGGGAGTATCGAGCTAACACCCCGAGCAAGCGGGGGCCAAGGGGAGGGAGTGGGGCAGGCCTCTGTGGTGGTGGGGGAGGGGGGGGGGGGGGGAGTACCGAGCTGACACCCCGAGCAAGCGGGGGCCAAGGGGAGGGAGTGGGGCAGGCTTCTGTGGTGGTGGGGGAAGGGGAGAGTACCGAGCTAACACCCCGAGCAAGCGGGGGCCTAGGGGAGGGAGTGGGGCAGGCCTCTGTGGTGGTGGGGGAGGGAAGGGGGGAGTATCGAGCTAACACCCCGAGCAAGCGGATGCCTAGGGGAGGGAGTGGGGCAGGCCTCTGTGGTGGTGGGGGGGGAGGGGTGCATAGTCTTCGGACACCGGGACGCGCGCGCATGCAACTGGACTAGGGTGGCCGGTCACACACACGGACGCGACGACGGTGGATGCAGTGAAGAAGAAGAAGAAGAAGAAGAAGAAGAAGAAGTGGGCTATATTATGGAGTGCACAGCAGAGAACTGGGATGGCGAACGGGGAAGCCGCGGGATGCACCGAGGGCTGGAGACGGCCCATCCAATCCCGCGAAGGGGGGGGAGGCCGTGAGAAGGGGGGATTGAGTAGACCCGGCTACATGGCATAGGAATGGAGGGCAGAAACGAGCAGCGGGGGGGAGGGAGGGACAGGCAACCAACCCGTGTACATGGTATAAGAGGAGGCGGCGAAGACCGAGGGGGTCGAGGCGGCGACCCGCTGCGGCGGGGACACCCAGCTGGCGGACCTCGGGGCAGGGCAGGGGGGCTGGATGTGTGTCGGCGGCCCCGCCCACGACTTCCCTGGAGCCGGGGGGGGGGGTGCACCGCCGCTCTCAAACCCTCCCCCCTTCCCCTCCTCCCTCTTTTTTATGTAATTCCCCCATCCCCCGCTCCCTATCCTTTTATGTAATCCCCCATCCCCCGCTCCCTATCCTTTTATGTAATCCCCCCATCCCCCGCTCCCTTTTCTTTTATGTAATCCCCCCTCCCCCCCCCTCCCCCCCCCCCCTCCCCGTCTCGCTCTCCCCCCCCCCAGGTCGAGGCTGAGGAGGACATGCGGTGCTCGCGGCTGGGTCGCCAGCACCAGCACTCGCAGCAGGTGCTCGGCCTCAAGGCGCGCATCCGGGAGGTGGAGGCGCAGGTCAGACGCGCGCAGCAGCAGGAGGAGGAGGCCAGGGCGCTGTGAGTGGCGGCCGGGGGGCGGCGGGGGGGGGGAGAGGGGACGAGGCGGGGGGCGAGGACGAGGGGGGGGGCGAGGCGGGGGCCGGGGGACGAGGCGGGGAGGGGGCGGCGGGAGCCGAGAGGACCCGGTTACAAGGCGTAGGAGACGGAGGACAGAATCTAGGACACGGCGGCGGAGTGGGGGAGGGGCTCTGGGCCGGCGGGGGTGAAGACGGTTCGAGCAACCCCTAGCGCGACAGCATTACCCGAGCAGCGGTTGCTGGTACGGCGTTTTCCCTCCCGCCACATGCCGCGCCACGGGTACGACGTCCCCGCCTGGTTCCCCCGCCCCACTCTGCTCCCCTCCCCCCACCCATCCACCCCACCCACCCACGGCCCTCTCCCCATCCACCCCCGCCCAACCCCTCCGCCCCCAGTGCCGCTGAGGAGGCTGGCTCTAGGGAGGCCCTGGTGGTTGAGAGCGGGCAGGTGCTGGCGGCCATGGAGGCGCAGCAGCGGGAGGTGCTGGCGGCGCTCCGTACGGCAACGGAGGAGGCGGCGGCGGCGCGGCGGGCGCTGGCGGCGGCGCAGGAGGAGGGGCGGCGGCGCGACGGGTTGGTGCTGAAGAACCAGCAGCTGGAGAGCGCCCGGCACTTCGACCGGGTGGCGCAGGTGCGGGCGCACGTGTGAGGGGATGAGCCGCGCAGCTACCTCCGCCTAGGGGAGTCCGGAAGGAGCGAAGGAAACCCCTCCGTCAGGCCACCACCATCACCACCATCATCACCATCACCATCATCCACGTAGGGGCCATTCCGTCCTCCCCGCGTCATCGCCCAACACACCTGCACCCCTAGCCATGAACCTCAGGGGTGCAGGCACCGTGCCAGCACCTGCCAGGGTCTGGCACCTACCTGCAATCCCCTCCCCCCTCCTTCCCTCCCTTGCACCCCCTGCCCCCTCCTTTCCTCCCCTGCACCCCCTCCCCCCTCCTTCCCTCCCACACACCCCCCCTGCTCCCGGTTCCGCCCGACGTGTTGCCTCGCAATCGCCCGCACCCCCTCCCCCCATCCGTGGATTCGCCCTTCCCGCCCGTTTCCCCTCACTACCCCCCTCCCCCTCCGCCGGCATGCAGGACTCGGCCGCCGGTGATCGAAGCAAGACCAGTCGCACCAGCTGCTTCCGCCCTCCGCCTCCTGTGTCGTGTAACCGGTCCTCCTCCCCCCCTCCCGCCATCCACCCCCCCGCCCCCCCGCAGGACCGCGAGCTGCGGCTGATGCAAACCGCCCACAACCGCCAGATCGGCGCCATGCAGGGCGAGCTGAGCCGCATCAGCGACCTCATGCTGCAGAACGACCAGCTGCGAGACCGACTGAAGCAGGCGCTGGGGGCGAGGGAGCAGCTGCAGGGGCAGGTGCGGACGGCGACCGCGGCGGCGGAGCTGGCGGTACGGCAACAGGTGGGTCGCACCCGGCGGCGGCGGGGGGGGGGCCGAGGGCGGGGGCGGGGGCGGGGCTGGAGGGGTAACCTTGGGTTTCGCGGCGCCTTTGGGCGCGACTGGACTGAGTTCGGAGGTGGGGGTGGCTGTACGGCATGATCTGGGGGATCTGGAGCGCGAGGTGGTCTGTGATCTGTGGTAGTGAGTGAGCGTTGTCAGCGGGTGCCGGGGGGGTGCGGGGGGGGGGGAGGGGGTAAAACACCGGTTACGCGACGGGACAGGATAGTTGGCACATGGTCCGAGGGGGTTGTGGGTTCGAAGGGGCATGACCACAACGCCGGCACAGCGTGTTACGCACCTCATGCATGCGTTGCTAAATGTGTTGCAAAAACCCCAAACCCTAACAATCCGCCACACGTAGCCATTTGCGCTGAACCACGGCAACAAGGATCCCTACCGTGCCATCCCAGCCCCCACCCCAACCCCCATGCAACCGGGTCCTTACACCCACCCCTCACCCCCCACCCCTCACCCCCCACCCAAACCCCACCCCACCCCATCCCCCACCCCTCACCCCCCACCCCTCACCCCCCACCCAAACCCCACCCCACCCCATCCCCACCCAAACCCCACTCCACCTCAACCCCTGGCGCAGCGCTCCCAGACTCGCTCCCAGCTTGACGCCGCCAGCCTGACCTCCAGCCCCAGCTACCTGCGGCCCACAAGCGCCGGGGTCCAGGGGGGGGGACCCGGAGCCGCCACCTCGCCCTCCGGCGCCGGCCGCCCCGCGCTCGCCTCCGCCATGCAGCTGATGGCCAGCCGGCGAGCTAAGGCGGAGGAGAAGGCCAAGGAGGCGGCGGAGATACTGGAGAGCCAGGACCCGCTGTACAAGGTAGGGGGGGGGGCGGGGGCAAGGAAAACCTGTGTACGAAGGAAAACCGTTTATGACAGACGTTTTGGGGTGCATGCTGGAGAGGACTTGGTTGAGGAAGCTGAAGTCGGAGGTCGGTCATAGAGGTCGACCTTCGGCGGCTAAGTTAAATCGGCGGCGCGGCTTCTAGGCTGGCGGAAGCGGTGTGTGGGGGGAGAGAGAGAAGACCCGCTTACAGGACCAAGGAAACTGAGGGGTTTCTGAGAGGGGGGGGAGAGAAGCAAGGGGAGGGAGGGGGCGCGGGAGGCGAAGGGCTGGGGTGGCAAATGAGGAGGTGCGGGGTGGAGGGGAGGGCGGAGGGCGGCAGGAGGCCGGTGGAGTGGTTGGAAAGGGAAGGGGCAGGGGGGAGTTGTGAGGAGAGCCCGTGGACTAGGAAGCCGATGTTTTAGGAAGTCGTTTGGTACGTACGTTTGGAGATGCATGCTGGAGAAGCGTGTTGAGAGCAGCGAGGGGGGGAGCACGCCCCGACCCGTGCAGCCCCCGTCACCCGTAGACGCGTTTCCCCTGGCCACCCTTAATATTCCTTACCCCTTCACACCCTAAAACCCTGAGACCCTTAAACCCTAAAACCCTAAAACCTGCACCCACCAACCCCGCCCCGCCAGACGCTGGTCAACGTGAACAAACTGCACCGGGGGGTCAAGAGCCAGATCAAGGACGCCAGGCGGGACCTGGCGGACTCGACACCCTCCTGGGCCAAGCCGCGGCACTAGCCAGCCGCGATCGAAGCGGGCATGAGGGGGCTTGACGCTTGAGGGAGAGAGAGAGAGACCCGTGGGTCGGAACTGGATACCCGGTAGGAAAACCGATTCGGAGACGTTTAGTACACACGTTTGGAGGGGGCGCGCGGCCGGAGGATGCATGGGGTCAGAGAGTGTCAGAGAGTGGCCCGGGGGGTTCGAGGAAGACCCGGGGGGGGGGTTCGAGGAAGACCCGCGGGGGGGGGGGTAAAAGAGCAGGCTGGGAGAGAGGGCAGCGGGACGGGGGCCCAGGCTGGGAGAGGGGGAGAGGGGGCAGCGGGAGGTGTGGAAGCGGGTTTTGGGAGGGTCCGGGGGGTCACAGGAACCCCCCTGGGTGCGGCACATCGAGAGAACTGAAGGGGGTGGGGAGCAGCATTTTGGAGGCGGGGGGAGAGTGAGAGTGTGCGTGGGGATGGAGGGTTCGACGGTTGGGACCGCACCGACGGCTGCTAATAAGTTGACTTGTCGATTGACAACGAAATGAGGCTTAACTTGGCCTCCATAAGCGTTCGCCATCACGCGACTTATCTATTTTCTTGGTCGGAGGAGGGAACGTGATGCTTCCGCGCGGAACTAACTGCGATCTCCCAGGTTTGCTGTTGCGACCGTTTGGGTCATTTGCGCGACAAGCTTTGGCGCTCCAAAGCCGTACAATCGCGGCCCCCGCGAGGGCCGGGCGACCCGCGGGTCGGCTGAGGCCGCGGCGTGCGCAAGCTTGTCAATAGCGCGCGATGTAACCAAACGACTTGCAGCGCGTCACCAGAGGTTCCATTCCTTTGCCTGCCATTCCATCCAGGACGCATTTCGTTTGCCAGAAAGCTGCAGTAGCTTGGGAGTCTGTCGCTCACCGTTTCTCCGCCCGTGACGGTCCGCTGGCTTCCCAAACGAATTCCGTCGATTCATTCTCAGCCGCTGCAACTTTCGAATGGGCGCATCGTCACTCCTTCGTCGATCTTCTGCTAATTTGGTTGTCACCGCTTCTGCCTCCTCTTCCAGCTAGCTGTTGAGCCTCTTGACGGCCCTCTCTCCTCCGCCAAGCCATCCAACAGGCAACAATGATGATCTATCGAGCAGCTCCGACCGACTTCGCCGCGACGCTTGGCGCCCGCAAGCACAGCAGCACCCTAGGCAGCAGCAGCACCGCCACCTGCACCGGCAGCAGCAAGACCAGCAGAAACACCGGCACCAGCACCAGCTGCAGGGGGCTTCCCGCCCCCCGGCCGCTCGCGTCCGCTGGCTGCCGCCTCCCTCCCCGCCCAGCAGGAGCGCCACCCCCCTCGCCCTGCAGGCCCCCCCGTGGACCCCCGCCGTGCGGTAGCAGCAGCAACAGCAGCAATCGCATCAGTGGCAGTGGCGGTGGCAGCAGTGGCAGCAGTGACAGTCGCGGCAGCAGTGGCGGTAGCAGCAGCACTGATCGCAGTAGCGCACCCAGCCGCCCCCACCACGACACGGCGCAAACCCGGGGGAAAGGAGGGCAGCCGCTGCAGCCGCCGCCGGTGCCGCAGCTGCTGCCGCCGCCGCCGTGGCCGCCGCAGCAGCAGCTGCGGCCACAGCCTCACCTGACGCAGCAGCAGCAGCCTCACCCGAAGCAGCAGCAGCAGCAGCCTCACCTGACGCCGCCGCAGCAGCAGCAGCCTCACCCGAAGCAGCAGCAGCAGCAGCCTCACCTGACGCAGCCTCACCGGAAGCAGCAGCAGCAGCAGCAGCCTCACCCGAAGCAGCAGCAGCAGCAGCCTCACCTGACGCAGCAGCAGCAGCAGCCGCAGCCTCAGCCTCACCCGCCGCAGCCTCACCCGCTGCTGCCGCAGCAGCAGCCACCACCGCTGCTGGGTGGATGTGACGTCCATGAGGGGCCTCGAGTGGGTGCAGCGGCGGGGGCGAGGGGCGGGCCGGCGGCAGACGAGGCGGCAGACCAGGCGGCAGACCAGGCGGCAGACGAGGCGGCAGACGAGGCGGCAGACCAGGCTGCAGACCAGGCTGCAGACCAGGCGGCAGACGAGGCGGCAGACCAGGCGGCAGACCAGGCTGCAGACCAGGCGGCAGACGAGGCGGCAGACGAGGCGGCAGACGAGGCGGCAGACCAGGCGGCAGACGAGGCGGCAGACCAGGCGGCAGACGAGGCGGCAGACGAGGCGGCAGACCAGGCGGCAGACCAGGCGGCAGACCAGGCGGCAGACCAGGCGGCAGACGAGGCGGCAGACGAGGCGGCAGACGAGGCGGCAGACCAGGCGGCAGACGAGGCGGCAGACGAGGCGGCAGACGAGGCGGCAGACCAGGCGGCAGACGAGGCGGCAGACGAGGCGGCAGACCAGGCGGCAGACGAGGCGGCAGACGAGGCGGCAGACCAGGCGGCAGACCAGGCGGCAGACCAGGCGGCAGACGAGGCGGCAGACGAGGCGGCAGACCAGGCGGCAGACCAGGCGGCAGACGAGGCGGCAGACGAGGCGGCAGACCAGGCGGCAGACGAGGCGGCAGACGAGGCGGCAGACCAGGCTGCAGACCAGGCGGCAGACCAGGCGGCAGACGAGGCGGCAGACGAGGCGGCAGACCAGGCGGCAGACCAGGCGGCAGACCAGGCGGCAGACCAGGCGGCAGACCAGGCGGCAGACCAGGCTGCAGACGAGGCGGCAGACGAGGCGGCAGACGAGGCGGCAGACCAGGCGGCAGACCAGGCGGCAGACCAGGCGGCAGACCAGGCTGCAGACCAGGCTGCAGACCAGGCGGCAGACGAGGCGGCAGACGAGGCGGCAGACGAGGCGGCAGACGAGGCGGCAGACCAGGCGGCAGACCAGGCGGCAGACCAGGCTGCAGACCAGGCTGCAGACCAGGCGGCAGACGAGGCGGCAGACGAGGCGGCAGACGAGGCGGCAGACCAGGCGGCAGACGAGGCGGCAGACCAGGCGGCAGACCAGGCTGCCGGGCGGCGCGAGGGGACTGCGGCGGCGGCGGTGGCAGCGGGCAGGGCTGCCGGCCAACCGACTGTAGCAACCACCAACAACAACCCCTCCTCGTCCTCGCCCTCCAACCCCTCCTCCTCCGTCTCCTCCATCTCCCCCGTCTCCGTCCCATCCACCTTCCCCGCCTCCTCCCCCTCTCCCTCCACCTCCCCCTCCCCCTCCAACCGCATTGACCGGGATCTCTCACTGCGGGGATTTCGTAATATCCTCCGCGAGGGACTCACATGGTTGAGCGCCATAAGGCCTTTCGGGGGGGATCAGCGGGATCAGCGGGATCAGCGGGATCAGCGGGATCAGCGGGATCAGCGGGATCAGGAGGACCAGGGTGCTGGGGGCCAGGAGCAGCGGTTGCTGGCTGATGCTGGTGGTGGCGGGGAGGAGCGGAGACTGGTGGCACTGCTGCAGCAGCAGATGGACCTAACGGCCGGGTGGGAGGCGACTGCGGTGGAGCTGGTGAGGGAGGTGCGACCGCTGCTGGGAGGCCGGCAACAGGAGCGGCTGGTGCAAGAGGTGCAGCGGAGGGAGGAGATGGAGGTGCAGCAGAGGGTGGAGGTGGAGATGCAGCGGAGGGAGGAGATGCAGCGGAGGGAGGAGATGGAGATGCAGCGGAGGGTGGAGGTGCAGCGGAGGGAGGAGATGGCAGCGGCGGCGGCGCAGCGTGCGGCGGCGGAGGTGGGGGCTGGGTACGTGGTGGTAGATGACCCGGACGCGTCAGCTAGTAGTAACTGTTACAGTGGTTGTTAAGGCTGGGTATGCAATGGCGGTGGTGTTTGTTAAGTGCGGTTTCAGACGGTCGATCCCATTACAAGGACGCTGGATGGATCGGGTTACAGAGGTGGTGGTCGCGCCCCCCCTGAGTCCCCCCCCAGACCCCACCCCTGAGTCCCACCCCAGACCCCCCCCTGAGTCCCACCCCAGACCCCCTTGAGTCCCACCCCAGACCCCCTTGAGTCCCACCCCAGACCCCACCCCACCTCGCCACCCCACCTCCTCCCAGTTGTCCAGCATGCATCTCCAGACGTGCGTACCAAACTCGGCTGTACTTCCTCACTGCCGGACCCGCGGTCTCCTCTCATACCCCACCTCCTCCCCATACACCCTTCCCCCTCCTCCCCCCATCCCACCCCCCCGTCGCGCGGGGTCCTCGCCTCCTTGCTTTTCGCCGTAGCCGCTATAGCTTAGCCGCCAAAGGTCATATTACGACCTTTGGCTGTAGTATACCCAACCCAGTTCTACAGCATGCATCTCAAAACTTCTGTTTTAAACGGTTTTTTCGGACATCCACGGGTTTCCCTCGAACCCCACCCCCCCTCGAAACGTCTGTTCTAACCGGTTTCCTCGCGTACACGGGTCTTCCTTGCAACCCCCCCCCCCCACCCCCCTCAGGCCTCCCGGGTTGCTGAGCGGCTGCACGGGGAGCTGCTGGTGGCGAGGGACGAGCTGGCGACCCTCGAGGAGCGATGCAACGACCTGGTGGGTGCAACGACCTGGTGGGTGCAACGACACGCGCATAATTAGCGGTTAGGGGTTGGGAGTTGGGAGTTGGGTGTTGGGCTGAGTTGGTTCCCGCCCGGCCTCCAGGTTTCTCGTGGCCACGATCTCAACCTGGAACTGGAGGGCGCGCGCAGAGAGGCTGAGGCGGCCCGGGTGGCAGCTGAGGAGCTCCGGGGGCAGCTGGCGGCACTGCGGCACCAGCAGGACAACACCGGGGGGCCACCGCGGCACCAGCAGCCGCAACAGCAATATCAACAGCAGCAGCGGCGGTGGCATCACGTGGGGGCGCAACAAGGAGCAGCAAGAGGAGCAGAAAGAGGAGGAGGAGAGGGAGGAGGAGCGGGCGCTGGCTTACGGGGTGCCAGCGGTGGCCGCCGGGCCTTAGAGCCCCAACCGCAACCGCGACCGCCGCGTGCGGCGGCGCACGTGTCCTCCGGGCAGCAGCCGCTGCCGGCGGTTCTGGAGCTGCGGGCGGCGGCGCTGCTGCGCAGCGACGACTTCGAGGTTGGGTACGGCATGGAGGACATCCGCGCGCACCTGTACGACTGCAGCAGGCTCGTGTACGACACGGTGGGTCAGCCGGGGGCCGCGGGTGGCGGGGCGTGTGGGTGTATGCGCCGCCGCGGGTGGGTGCACGTGGGGGCGATGACGGGACAGAACCGTGCGGGTGTTGGTTGGCCTGTGAAGTGCGGGTGGCGGGGCCCGAGGCGTCAGCAGAGGGCGTCAGCAGAGGGCGTCAGCAGAGGGGAGGAGGGGAAAGCCGGGGACCGACGGCAGGGAGGGAGGGGAATCCGGAGAGCGCGGGGGTTTGTTTTCGGGTGGGTTACACGGAGCTGGAGGGGACCCGCCGGGCGGCGGGGGGCGACGTCACGACCACCTCCCCCCTAGGGGGGGGGGGTTGGGATGGAGGCGGCGTAAAAAGCGTTGTCGCGACTAGGACAGGACTGGAGGGGGTAAAAGGAAGACCCGTGTACAGGGCTGGAAGGGTTCGAGGGAAACCCGTGGATGTCCGGGGGGGTGTTGATGAGAGCGAGGTGTTAATGAAGCCGAGTAGGATACCGTTCGGTACATACGTTTTGGGGGGAGGAGGGTCGGCTTGGGAGCGGCCTCAGCAACCCAGAACCCCACCACCACCACCCACGGCCTCCTCAAACTCGGCATCGTGTAGGAGTGAGTGACTGCGTCCGCGCCACATCCCCCCACACACTGTGTGTTTGCAATTCCCCCCCACACACTGTGTGTTTGCAATTCCCCCCCACACGCTGTGTGTTTGCAATTCCCCCCACACACTGTGTGTTTGCAATTTCCCCCCACACGCTGTGTGTTTGCAATTCCCCCCCACACACTGTGTGTTTGCAATTCCCCACACACACTGTGTGTTTGCAATTCCCCCCCACACGCTGTGTGTTTGCAATTCCCCCCCACACACTGTGTGTTTGCAATTCCCCCCACACGCTGTGTGTTTGCAATTCCCCCCACACACTGTGTGTTTGCAATTTCCCCCCACACGCTGTGTGTTTGCAATTCCCCCCCACACACTGTGTGTTTGCAATTCCCCCCACACACTGTGTGTTTGCAATTTTCCCCCACACGCTGTGTGTTTGCAATCCCCCCCCACACACTGTGTGTTTGCAATTCCCCACACACACTGTGTGTTTGCAATTCCCCCCACACGCTGTGTGTTTGCAATTCCCCCCACACACTGTGTGTTTGCAATTCCCCCCACACGCTGTGTGTTTGCAATTCCCCCCCACACACTGTGTGTTTGCAATTCCCCCCCACACACTGTGTGTTTGCAATTCCCCCCACACACTGTGTGTTTGCAATTTTCCCCCACACGCTGTGTGTTTGCAATCCCCCCCCACACACGTGTGCCGCCACTGCCGCTAGCCGCTGCTGCCACTGCTTGCTGCTGCGGGTAGCAGCTGCCTCTTTGCTGCCCACCACGACGGCCAATTGCCCCGCACCGCCCCCTCCCCCGCCCCCCTCCCCCCCCCGCGCATCCGATTACTGTTTGCCAGTTCGTTTCTGTCCTCCGTTTCCCACGTCGTGATGCCGGGTCTTCTCACTACCTCCTCATCGCGCCTCACCCTCCCTCCTCGCCCCGTTGTCACCCTCCCTCCTCGCCCCGTTGTCACCCTCCCTCCTCGCCCCGTTGTCACCCTCCCTCCTCGCCCCGTTGTCACCCTCCCTCCTCGCCCCGTTGTCACCCTCCCTCCTCGCCCCGTTGTCACCCTCCCTCCTCGCCCCGTTGTCACCCTCCCTCCTCGCCCCGTTGTCACCCTCCCTCCTCGCCCGTTGTCACCCTCCCTCCTCGCCCCGTTGTCACCCTCCCTCCTCGCCCCGTTGTCACCCTCCCTCCTCGCCCCGTTGTCACCCTCCCTCCTCGCCCCGTTGTCACCCTCCCTCCTCGCCCCGTTGTCACCCTCCCTCCTCGCCCCGTTGTCACCCTCCCTCCTCGCCCCGTTGTCACCCTCCCTCCTCGCCCCGTTGTCACCCTCCCTCCTCGCCCCGTTGTCACCCTCCCTCCTCGCCCCGTTGTCACCCTCCCTCCTCGCCCCGTTGTCACCCTCCCTCCTCGCCCCGTTGTCACCCTCCCTCCTCGCCCCGTTGTCACCCTCCCTCCTCGCCCCGTTGTCACCCTCCCTCCTCGCCCCGTTGTCACCCTCCCTCCTCGCCCCGTTGTCACCCTCCCTCCTCGCCCCGTTGTCACCCTCCCTCCTCGCCCCGTTGTCACCCTCCCTCCTCGCCCCGTTGTCACCCTCCCTCCTCGCCCCGTTGTCACCCTCCCTCCTCGCCCCGTTGTCACCCTCCCTCCTCGCCCCGTTGTCACCCTCCCTCCTCGCCCCGTTGTCACCCTCTCGCCCCGTTGTCACCCTCCCTCCTCGCCCCGTTGTCACCCTCCCTCCTCGCCCCGTTGTCACCCTCCCTCCTCGCCCCGTTGTCACCCTCCCTCCTCGCCCCGTTGTCACCCTCCCTCCTCGCCCCGTTGTCACCCTCCCTCCTCGCCCCGTTGTCACCCTCCCTCCCCGCCCCCTACCCTCCTCGCCCCCTACCCTCCTCGCCCCCTCCTTCGCCCCCTCCTGCCCCCCCTCCTGCCCGCAGAGTAAACACCTCCTGGCCCACCCGCAACTGGGCGAGGAGCTGAGGGAGCGGCTGTGCTGGCCGCTGTACGACATGACGCCGCCGCCGCCACCGCCACTGCCGCCACTACAGCAACAACGTCGACAACATGCCCCCAGCCCATCGAGCCTCCCGGACGACTCCACCTCACCCAACAGCCCCACCTCGCCGCCCCCGGCCCGGCTCCGTCCTCATCAGCCCCGCCCCCTCCAGCCCTGCGCCTCCGAGCTGGAGCGCCTACTGGTGGCCCACTCGCTTCTTCACTGGCTGCACTGCTCCGTCT